>JAHPZR010029613.1:0-12500 GCA_019787425.1 Platygyra sinensis | reverse complement strand
AAAAGCGTCTCTAAACAGGTGCGTCTTCTCAGGCGCTTGGAAGTATTAATGTCAGAGATAGAGTGGATTTCATGCGGCAAGAGTTCCATAATTTTGAAAATGGTTTTAGTTTGATGAGATGACGTTTCCAGTTAGAGACCATTAAATGATGATCTTAACCTAAAGAGAAGGCAGAAATTCTTGGAAGGGAATTGGAATGATAAAATAGAATTAAAAGCCCCAAGATTTCATGGTAGTTAATAATTGTTTCCAGTACTGTGTCACTAACGTGATTCAGAAATAACATGAACCGAAAAACCTTTTGCCGTGCAGAGTTCTTCAGCCTTGTTGATCAAATTTCATTTGACATAAATTTTTCTTTGTTCTAATTTGTAGAAAGTAGAGCAATTCCTTTCATTAGTGCCTTGATTACATATAAAACTAAAACCTTGTTTCACTTGCTATTTTTCTCAGAGAAATTAGCTATGCATCTACTCTTGTAAATCGAGATGAAATAAAGGTGATCTATTCACTTGTCCCTATCTTGTATCCATTCCAAAGTGCTCATTGCACTGTATATTCAATTATTACAGCCTGGGAAGGCAGATGAATGGCTGGTAAAGGGAGACCCAGCTACAGTATAACGATTTTTATCCCAGTAGTCAGTTTACATGGGATCTTCTGTGAAGAAAAGGAAGTATGAACATCCACGAAAGTGGTAAATTTAACACCTGCAAATAAAGACATCATTAATTCTTTTCTTTTTTAGTTACCTTTAAGACTGAAGGTGGGAAGATGTGCATGTTGCCAGGCAGTGTAACCAATAACTGTATCCTCAGGACGTCGACATCTCTCCAAATACCCTTGGAAACAAGATGTTACATAATATCAGATGTCACATGTATATTATCAAAACACATTGATTGGATAGAAGCTTACTTTTCTACATTAGACTTTAAGCCATTTAGAATTTCTGACTATGTTAAGACTGACTTAATTCACTTACCAGGGTCAGGTTGTTTGAAAGCCGGTTAACGTTAACCCAGGATTAAATGTTCACTGCAGCATTTTGTTTTCTTGTTTTAAAATGTTTTCCACTTCTAACATTTGGTGTAGTTTGAGATTTCTACAACTTAAAAACTGCAGGGCAAACAATATAAACAGAACTTCTCACCAACAAATTACAAAACTTAGATCAAAATTCTCGCTAACCCTGGTTAGCTTAATCAGGCTTTGAACAACCCGGCCCAGGTGATTAAAAAACAAGCCATTTTAATTGCTTCTTGAAATGTTCCATGAATAATTTGCACATGGTACAATTAGTCAAATAGCAGATTGAGTTCATTTAAGATAGCTTGATGAAGCACATAGACTATGTATATAACAAACACACTCTACATCACATTACATAGCGACCTGCATGAGTGATGTCATAACTCAGCCAAACTCAGAAAAACAATATAGAAGGGTGGGAGATTTGATGCTTTTTCAAGCACGTAAGCAAGTGTTTCTAAAACAATTTTTAACACGAAAACTTGGCGTTCATTTTCCTCCTATTTCTCTCAGAACACGCTTTTATTGTCCGACTCTCACATAATTCCAATAATTTGCATTCTGCTTCATTATTGACCCCTCAGTCTGTGGCACAGTTATTAAAACACAAGCAAAATGCCTGGTAGTTCTTCACACACAAGTTTTGAAGACTGTACTGAACATGTTGTGATAACAGCTTCAACTTTGCAAATGAGAAAGTGTCTGTGCTTATCACAAGTCAGTTTACATTGGTGAAATGAGCAAAGGACCGAAAAAGGAAAATATTTCTTGTTCTGCCTGTGCATATATTATGCTGGTCCAGTCATGAGTTTTCTAATTACCTTATGCTCATCACACAAGTGCCTAGCGTCATCGTATTTAACGATGTAGCAAGCCTATCCTAATCTCTCCTCATTGACTGGGTGTAATTAAATATATCTGAACCATTTTTATAATTTTTCCGCACAACCAGTCTCCAAGTCTCTTAAAATTCATCATCCAATATGTAAATGTTCAATTATTTAAGAATTTATTCAATGCGCACACATGTACATGAATATTGCTAAAGCTGAGGCTTTGATTCCTGACAAAGTTTGGGAATAACTCATTGCAGTTGTGTTGATAAAGAATCACTTTTCCTCCAGTCTCAAGTTCGAGTTCCGAATGTTAGCATCGTGTCACCAAGGAATCCAGCAAACCATAGGGGTCTTGGGCAGTACGTTTGAAAAGCTACTATATAGGATTGACACGCGTTCTTAGTACAAAACTACAACAAACGGTACGTCTACAAATGAAATCAGCTATGATCTACAGATCTACACCGCTGAATATTACTAAACTGGTTGGAATCTTTTCCATTACTCGTTTTGTAACATCTTTTGCGGATACACGCCCCCGTATTATGCTACCAACAGAGCGCGCTCGAAACACAAGTCGAAATATTAAACAAAGCTATTTTGTACTTACAGTTCAATGCATATTCAGAGTTCGCACTGCCATCCAAGGCCAAGAGCACCTTCCTTTCTTCAGCCATGATTCGTCAAAACGATAAATAAATCACAGCAAATTTCGAACCCCGCCGTTCTACAGCCTGAGGACCTGTGGCTTCTGTGGCTTAGAGTTGGTCTGAATAAATATTTATAAAACACGGTCGCTGATTGGTGTTTTCTTTCAAATGAAAACCAATCAGCTTTGTCGATATATCTAGTTCGATTATTCCCAGCCTGCCTAGCGAGTTTGCAAGGATGATCTATTGACAACAGAAGGTGTGTGCGTCACTAAAGTCACGCACTTCATTGATGAATCTCAACAATCATAATTTGCTTTTCAATGTCTTCTGGCAATGTTATCGTCATTCCCGTGGATGGGAGTAAAAACAGCGATCGAGCAGTGAACTGTAAGCCTTTTTTTGAATATTTTTTCAGCGTTCGATATTCACTGCGTCAGCAATGCACTTATGTTCAAATACAGCGCGCAAACAGCTTCAAATAGAATCAGCTTGACGAAAAGCTTACAAGATTTGATATATTGCTTCAGGATTAATATTGGGTTCTTAAAACATCAGATAGATTGATATGTTTGCTTAAGTTTACTCGTTTTTCTGTGACAGATCGTCGCTCGTTTCTTGTAGTTTTTTTGACCAGTTTGTGTATTTTAACTCTTTACCGCACGTGCAAGAAGACTTCGTGCTTTATTCATGTTAGAATATTATACTTGAATGTCTTGAATATCAAGTGCTTTGTAAGTAATTACGCTTTACATCACTGATAATGTGTACTTTGTACCACTGAACGTGATGCAAGTCATTTCTGTATCCTTAAAAACCTGTGTCTTCTTAAAGTTGTAAGTTTCTTGCATAAGTCAGAGGTTGTGATCGATGAAACATTGAAAAGTGCATCATAATTTAGTCTAGGAAGAAATTGTAATATAATTCTAATTAATCTCATAGTCCTTATCTATATCTGTCAGGAGTTTTGGATTTGACGTTCTAGTAATTTCACGAAATGTAATTCAGGAAATTACTTGAATTTATAATGGCAGTAATCTAAAGCCAATATGAATAAAATAATTACAGATATTTCATTAAGAGCAGAAACCCTGGGGAATTTAGGGGTTGTTCAACTGCTTATTGGGTTCAGAAAGAGTCGTTATAACTGAATGTAAATGAGCTACAAAAACCTGCTTGAAAATGGAGTTTGCCTTATGTGGCAGAGAACTCCATAATAGTTATAAAAAATTGAATAAGTCTCGTTTGTAGTTCTAATAATGACAGCTTAGACTCAGTTGGTGGTCAGGCACACAGTTCAGATATTGAGGATCTGTTTGACAGAAAGTGTTATCCTCTTGTCAAGCTTTGTGTTCCACCATATTTCATACAAGTCCACTGTATTAGCATAATGCTTCATGGATATTTGATCCTAACAGTGTTGAATTTGTCTTATGAACTCAAGGTGTTTTTTTTAAGATCAGGTTTTTTTCCTGCAGGGTATATTGGTAGTTTTTCAAAACAGACTGAGGAAACCGCAGAGACAAGAATAAAAAACTGCATGAACAACTCATCATCATCATGTTCTTTTCCTTACCGGGAATAGGGCCAAATAACTGGCTTTTATGACAGCTTAACGGCAGATATAACCCATTTTAAATCGCCATTTAGTCATTAACATGTGCTTTAAATTGAATGGCAAGACCTTGATTAGCATTTAAGTAGAGATCCCCTGCTGGGAGTCAGGAAAACAATCCAGTTATGTGTCATGCAAAAGTACTAATGTATTAGACATAACAATTTGTTCTGTTATTTTCTTATCAGTATGTTTCTCAAAATAACGCACAGTCTAAATGATCAAAATAATATTAAATACATTGACCATCTATATGCACTCTTTGTAGGCCAATTAGAAATGACGTCATAAAATACAGAAAACTTTGCAATAAACCTATTTGTCAGTGCCTCATGTTTGACACTCCGTGAGTTTAACTCTTTATGACTCATTTAAAGTCTTAACTAACAGTAAATAAATGATCTGCTAAAACACATGCTTAGGATTTTTATTATTTTCATGTTTGGAGGGTATCTAGAACACCTGCACTTGAAAGGCGACAGAGTTGTATTTATCCATGCATTTGATCCACCACCGATGCAGTCAGCAAAACACAGTGAGTACCATGAAATGGCTACAAATTAAATGCTAAATTTAAACAACTAAACATTGTCATTTATAAACTAACTGAGATACTATGCACAGTCTCATTGCCAGGTGATAGGTGCCTTTAGATGAGAGTATGTAAACATGGTTGTGACGTTTTTAGATTTGCGTGTATTTTTGAGAAATGTTTCATAAAGCAATAGAGTACATTTTCTGTGTTTACATAACAAGCCTCGACTAAACAATTGGGGTGCTAGGAGAATTATTGAAAGTTATGCAAACCCAAGTTGCAGTCAAGGGTTTGCATAGGCTATGTAAACACAGAAAGGCTATGTAAACATAGAAAAAGTACTTTATTGCTGATCTTCAATGTTACGTGAAGTACAAGTAATGAAAAATTCTATCGTGCTGACAGGTGTATTGTTTTCACTGACAGCGTCAATACTAAATAGTCTGTTTTTTTTTTTCCTTTTTCTCTCTCTTTCTCTAACTGGACAGCTAGTGTTGATTTCAAGAACAGCTATGATGAGTGGTGCATTGTAATTCAGAAGGCACAAGATAAGGCCAGGTGTCTTTTGTCGGAATATGACCAGAAGTTTCTCCCCCTTAAGGTAAATTAAGGTAATTCCCCTGAAATAAAACTGACAATAGATTTTCGTTCAAACTTTGCCCACTGAATATTTATCATATGAGAACTTCAATTTTGAAATAAAAAAGGGGGGTGCCCATACTCATTAAGGAGCACTGGGGCATTGAAAATGACCCATTTTGTCATTATTAAATGCTTATTACAAGAACGCATTCCCAGTAATAGTTGCAAATTTTTGTGACCG
This sequence comes from Platygyra sinensis, assembly GCA_019787425.1. Lineage (NCBI taxonomy): Eukaryota > Metazoa > Cnidaria > Anthozoa > Scleractinia > Merulinidae > Platygyra > Platygyra sinensis. Next base: position 7,009 of record JAHPZR010029613.1, on the reverse strand, counting down.
AGACTCATGAGAACACGCATTAAACTGGAGTCAATGCATTGTATCGGACATAAATAAACTTTTTAAGTTTGATTTAGACAGAAAGCTGAATTCTCGATTAAAATTTCAACCAAATTTCTTGACATGGTTACCATAGGGCGAAATAGAAAAGACCACATTTTACTTGCTATTTTCGTTATTTATTCAATTTTCAGCAATAGAAATCAGATCAGTCTTTCCTCAAGCAAAGTTTCTGACAAGTTGATTACAATGACTGAAAAAAAAGTTGGGGTGCCCGTGCTCGTTGGTGAGCTATAGCCATTTTCCAACTGGCAGCGCTCAATATCAAGGCAAATCCGCCATGTTTTCAATATGCGCGTGCACGCGGGCGCGCTAAATGACGCTATAAATTATGCACAGAAAGGATGCGCAGTGCAATTGTGAGGAATAACCCCTTAACCACTATTTGTGTTATGCAAAAAAGGTTATTTGAGGCACACAGCCAATCAGGAGGCCAGATAAAGCCCTTCCTAATTATTATAATTATTTGGCAAACCAAGGGTCATTTTCATGAATGCTTCCCAGTACTCTTCACAGTTTCTAAGGCTCCCTCTGAATAAGCATAGCTACAATGGGTGACAAAAGTAGTTGACACTTGTTTTATTTGATGTGCATCTACCGTTACATATAATTTTCTAATACCCCTAGCCTCCCAATTCAGTGTTGTGCACTAGCACTGTGGTCTGTACAGTCTTGCTTGTAGAAACAGAGAAAAATCATTGGTGGGGAAGGAAGATATTAAAATGCTTCCAAGATGCTCAAAAATCAAATTTACTCTTACACTGTACATGTAAGTGTCTCAACACTTTTGTCACTCTTAATTTGTAGCAGCTCATGCCAACCACAGGTACTTGTCATTCCTCTTGCTTAAAGTTTGTGAGCATTTTGAGACAACTGTACATGTAGATGACAAAGCAAATATTTCCATCGAGATCCATGTTGTTAAGGCTTTCAAAAGGCCTGATACTAGAGAGTAAAAACATTTTGTATTCATTGAGGAATTTTGCTATTCAGCAACTAACAATGTGAGAATACATGGTCAAGAGAAAGCAACTCTTAATTTTATTATCTCCAGGAGAAAGACTTTAAAAAAGAGTTTTAAAAATTAAAATTAAGAAAACTAAGGGATTGAACTACATGTAGTTAACATGCACTTTTTTCCTTGTAACATAATTATAAATAAGGTAATGTCCCACTTGTGACTTTTATTTTTTTGTATACATGTACAGGTATGCTCACCAAAGGGCTTGCCTGTATAAAGTGAAAAAATGATTGGGTCACTTGTGGGATATTTAACAATGACTGCCACTCAAAAACATCTGGTATCTAGATGTATAAGAAAATTACACCTATACAGGACTGTTATACACTGCATACAATGTGTTTGTATCTACGTGTACATGTACATGTTGATGGTGTTTGGTTTCAAGGATTGTCCCTTGGCCGTACATTAATTGATTATAATTAATTTGGTAATTATGCAATAACCAAATCAATGCACATGCTCTGATTGATCAATCAGCTATGGTTTATTGTGCCGGTACACTCATGGAAAAATTGCACATCTTCTGAATTATTATATAAAAGCAATAGACCACAAGTTTCTATGGTTTATAGGCTTATAAAGCGTGTAGGATGTTGGTAGAACATGAGAAGAATTTGTAAATCACAAGCCCTAGGCAAGTGATTACGAATTCTGCGAGTGTCGTACAGTGGAACCCCGCTATAACGAAGTGCCATGGTACCGAAAAAAATGTTCGTTATAGCGGGGTCTTCCTTATAGCGAAGACTCCGTTAGAACGAATTATCTTGTTAACAGCAAAAATATTCTTTATAGCGGGGTAACCAAGCTTGACCAAGCTGAACAATGGGATATACACCACGCGAAACAGTCTTAACAGGCTTGCACATGAACAGCTTCATTTAAATAAAGCAAAGCTTTGAAGGTCAAAATTCTCTATCTTGACCAATGGGAATCGTGTTTGGTCTATCAACCATTTGTATCATCATGCCGTTTTTATGGACTGCGAGCAACAGGACAAAATAAATTATTTGTTATAGCAGGGTAAATTGTGCGTTGGGACTGTCAAAATCTATTCGTTATAGTGGGATTTCGCTATAGCGGGGTTTGCTTGGACCACATATTTTACTGTAATTCTGCCGGGCTTTCATATGTTGTTCGTTATAATGGGGTCTTCGTTATAGCGGGGTTCGTCATAGTGGGGTACAACTGTACCAACATTCCAAGTGATTTATCAGCCTATTAACCATAGAAACTTGTGGTGTATTGCTTAACTGTCATAGAAGACACTAAAAATCAGCAGATCACAATCATTTCCTTAGAACTTGAGGAAGTTGATGGAAATCTTTGGAAATTAAACTGTTAAACTTCATTTAGCATTTCTGGTTTCTTTCTGATTTCAGTTTTATAAGTTCACTGAGAAATCCAATGATTTCTCCAGGCTAATAGAGTCTGTGTTTCAATTCTTTGACAGGGACAACTGTCTTACAAGATGATCCATGATACAGGCAGTCCAGGAGATGTTATAGTGAGCTACAGCAAAAAAGAAAATGCAACAACTATAGTCATGGGCTGCAGAGGACTGGGCAAGCTGCGGAGAACATTACTTGGCAGTGTTAGTGATTATGTTGTTCGGCATTCAACAATACCTGTTATTGTTATACCACCCAAATCATAAAATTCTTTTATGGTAGACTTTTTAAATGTATCTACTGTACAATACATGTATATGTCATCATTCTGTAGATCATTCATGCAAATGTTTTGTTCAAGTCAATCTCAGGCTTTGTCATTCTTTACTCATTTTTGGTTCATTTTGCAAAATCATCTAAGTTTGGACTTTTATTCCTTAGCATGACACTACAATTTTTAAAAAAAAAATCCATTTACCGGTATGTTAAAAATTTGTACATTAAATGCAATTGACAAGGCTATGTCATTTCATCCACTTACATCAGACGAAATTTATTTATTGACACTAAGTCGCTAAACCACTGTGAAAATCTGTACGTGTGTAGAGATTAGGTGGAGAGTGGACCAGGCATTGTACACAAAATGGGCTTTTAAAATGATACTGAAAGATCTAATTTATCACTATGAAGGCTATTTAAAAATACTAACAGTAGCCATAGATTGTACTGTAAATGGGTATTTATCATAAGATTTAATAATTACATTAATAGGCCTTATCCCGATTTTCAACGGCATCTTGACAAATAGGCAAAGCAGTCAGAAGACACTCAGTTAACTTTAATTTTCCATACACACGTCTGTAAAATTTGGCTGATGGACATGTAGATGTGGTTTGCAGTCCTGAAAAAATAGACATGCTTACGATAATAATTGCAATTGCACTGATGTTTATTTTACACAAACAAAGTATTTTTTCATGGCAATAATGCATATATATGTGTATTAATTCAAGATTCTTGGACAACTAAAGAAAGTTGGTATGATAAAATTATAATAATATCATAAATGCTGTTTGTTAGTCTCTGTTTCGTATTGTTTGCATCTCTTTGTGAGGGTTTCTGGTTATAACAGTCATTTATAGCCTTTGTTGCAGACAATCTAAATCACCGGTATAGTGTGAGGATTTTGTGACACATGTATGTATAACTCAGGCTACTGTTTGGATGACTCTCAAGCTTGGTGTGTTATAATACTTCTTCAGATACTGCCATTTCACTTAATATAACAAAATTACTTAAAACAAGAATAATGGTATTCTCTTAAGATAAGATATCATCTTGCTTGATGCTTTTGAACCCTTTTTCTAAAAAAACATATGGTATATGGAAATGAAGAAATATTGTTCAATGCTGGTTGCATAATGAGCTGGAAAATACAAAAGGGTGAATAAAATCCACATTTTGGCATGTTGAGAGAATGGATTTCTTCTGTATGATATGAAGACTGTTAATCAGTATTTACTCCACTGTATACGTCCACATGCAGTCCCAGCAGGCCGTATTGATTTCCACCCTCCTATGACCAGAATGGAATATGACCATGTTATCACACAATATTCAGTGAAAAATCTCCCCTTCCTGCCTCAGTAACACGATCATCTGCGCTCTGTTATGGAGGCTGCCAATAGTTTCCAGCACTTTTCCAACAACTCTACCTTGATGGATGAATACTACCTCAGTCTTTTGATTGATATCACATATTAAATGCCCAGCCATTTGGTAGACCAATATTGGTACTTTTCAAGGCATAATAGGTTAATTTTTAATTAGCTTTTAAGTGGTACTATGATCAAATTTTTTGCCCCTTGATTTTTTTGATGTATGGAATAGAAGTCCATGAAAAAATAAAAATGCTGTTTACCGTTTGCTAATATCTGCATCAGTTCTGAAGATATTTGAATTTGAAAAATATGCAATTGAGAGGATCATGTCCTACAGTCAACCCACGTAAGTAGTAAATAGAGTATCAAGTATCTAGTAAATAGAGGTAGAGTCCAGACAGAGAATAACCCCCCCCCCCCCCCCCTCGATTCCTCCCGGTAGCAGGTTGAGCTTGGGGCTAATGACCCCTTCACATAAAAAATAACAGATTACATGCTGATGATGATATAAATAGAGCTATCTTGGTCAATTTGCAGTGCAGACCATTGAAATTTGGTGAGCTGACAGTTCTACAGGAAATACACCCGAGACTATAAAAACAATTCTGCTCCCATGACAACTCACTCTTTTCCAGTCCACACCCACTTGATTTCAACGTGTTGCTGGTTTTCAGTTTGAAAAACATTAAACGAGGCAACAAACTTGAGCTAACAAATTTATATGCTTGCTGAAGTATGCATATGACACCATAAGCAAATATCAAAATGGAACGACAAAGGTGGCCAGAAAAGCTTCTAACATTAGGGTGGTCTGGAACCTAGTATGTTGCCATGGCAACAAAACTGTTGTGCTCATATTGTGGAGCACATTTAGTAGAATCTTGCTGCAAAGAAACAAACATTACTGATACAAAATTGGCCGAGATATTTTTTCATCATAGTTGATCAAAATTTAGTTGAGTGCGTGACATCATCTTTTTGCAAATTTGCATATTTTGAAAACTTAAAGAAAAGAGACACTTGAAAATAGTAAACAGCATTTTTCTTCTCATACACTCAGGCTACTTGTTTATGTTTTAAAATGACTTTGAAAGAAAAGACACAACTCAGGCTTTTCATCCCATAACATTTCATGATTTATTTAGGAAATACTAAAATCACTCCATTTTTCACACAAATATCCCTAAAATAATATGTACTTTAATAGAGTAGAAATTATTCAGTTTTTTAAACCATTTGGTGATAACTGCAACTACAAAGACACAAGCATTTTGTACGTACAGCATTCCAAGCCACTGACAACATCTGTGAAGTATGATTATTTAACTTATTGACCACAGAGACAGGTAGAGTACAAGTCACATGTACTGTAACATATACAACACAGTTCTTTGTCAATTTTTGTTGGCAAATCCATGATGTTGAAAGCGATCTGGCGGTGGAACAACTGACACAGGAACATTCGCATGGTGCAGACAGTAATCACTTACACTGCCGACAAGAGCACGGCTTACTGTACCCAATCCCCTTGAACCCATTACTACATGATCAACATTTCTTTCCTTTGCTACTTTACAAACAGCCTCTCCTGGGTTTCCATTCTCCTTGATGAGTCTACATTTCAACTGAAAAAAAGAAAATAAATAATTAAAAGCACATTTTTAACAAAGTTTATTATAAGAGCACCAAACAGCACCTGTAAGAAGTAAGCTTGAGTCAGTAGATGTAGTAACCCATGATTAGGCATTCTTTTTTAACAGCAGGGAGAAGGAGGAAAAACAAATGTCGAATACAATTTCATCAAGAGTTGCCTCCCCGTAGTTCAGAATCTGGACTTTTCCTGCATGTTATTAACCTGCATTTCTGGACATATCTGTGAGGAGTCACAGGAAGTAAAATGTATATCTGTCATCACTGTTTATTCCCCACTCTTTTGATCAAATATAATCTCGTACACACAAAGATTCTCAAGTTCCACCAATTTGCTTGTTTTCCTAACAGAGCCCCTGGCCGATGTTTTGGTGAGGTCATGGGTTAAATTTCTGTCGGGACGTCAAGATTTTTCGTTGTTCCCCATGCTCATGTCATGTTGATCACTTTCACTGTTCATATGACAGGTATTTTTGTATCGCCAGACTGCCACGTACATTTAGAATGGAGTGAGGAACAGTCAAACACAGGTGACACAAAAACAAATTGTGGCCAAAGTTGAACTTGTTCAGTAGAAGAGAAAACAACTTCACATCTGAACTGTCATAAATAAAAATTTTTCTTTGTCTTTGATTAACAAACCCATTCACTCGCCACCTGGGATATCATGTATAACTAACCCCTGGGCTCTCTATAAATGCGCATAAACACTGTATGAAAACAATCAAACTGTGTGTACCCTAGGCACTTGGAGAAAGGGAATAATTTGGCTTAATCCATGAGACAGTAGAGAGAAAAAAAACCTGCATGAAACTTGTGTAACTATTAGAACTGTCATTCATACATGTTACAGCTGGTTACTAGTACTCTCTTAACAAATTGTCAGTCAGTAATTTTTTATCGGAAGTAGAACAAGACCAGTAATATGAATGACACTTGACTTCACCTTCACAGAGAAAACTGGGAAATCATGAATTTTTAAATAATACAAAATTCATATTTTCCACTTTAAACCTGTATAGACCAGTCAAGTCAACACAAATACTCAATTCTTGCACACAAAAATGAAAGGACCAAAAGAAAGGTCTCGATCTGCGGTCAAGATCAAAGCCCCTTTAGTAACACAAATTTGAATCCCCCAACGGTCCACTTACATTGTTTTCTTGGCATTCCTTGTAAATAAGATTTTCTAAAATTACTCTAGCCTTTTTGTCACTTTCCTCTAA
>JAHPZR010029610.1:7500-12114 GCA_019787425.1 Platygyra sinensis | reverse complement strand
ACACTCCGTCATGGAGCTAGAGTTATGAAAAGAAATTTTTAAGTACCTGAAGTAATCACAACGTAACATTTAAAAAGTAGAGTGACATTATAAACCCTTAAAAGTAAACACAAGTGACACGTTTTCATTTTTACGCTGTCCTAGAATATAATCTAAGCTGTTAAACTGAAGGTAAAATTCTGACAGTTACACAGTTATAAAAAAAAAAAACTATTCAAAACGAAGAATACTAATTTTTTAATGTTTTACAAAATCATGAAATAAAGATGCCGTTATTCAAAAAAATAGTAATTGACAGAATGCTATTTTATTAAAAGAAAAACTTTGATCGAGGAGCTTACCGGCTGGTTTACTGTGAGCAAAAGGGGATCTTTCTTGTAGAGAAGCCACGAAAGAAAAATAAAAACGCAATGGGTATTGTAGAGTACTTTTAATAAAGCACGAAGAAAATGTTATGTTTTGGGTGAAACAGGGTAAGGCAATAACGCCCTTTCTGTTTCAATCGAGCTGTATACGACCGAAGTTTTCATTATGAAAAAGGAACTTGGCAGCTGTGGGATTCGAACCCACGCCTCCGAATAGACTGGTGCCTAAAACCAGCGCCTTAGACCACTCGGCCACGCTACCAGTAACCTTCAAAAAGGCTCTCCATATGGGTTAATTATTCTGAGATTTGCTTTCGAACGGCGCGCAGGCGGGCGAGAGAGGGAGAGCCTGCAATGGTCCTTTTACGATTTGAGTTCTGCCTCCTTTCCGCTTGACTGACCTGTCAAGTTATCAAATTGAAATGAACCAATCACAATGAAATCGGAAATGACCTTGTAGGACAGCTGTCAAAAATGAAACTTCTGATACACGTGCGCTTGTTTTTATTATGAACTCGAATCCAGAAACTCCGAAGAAAACATTTCGACGAAAAGCTGGAAGAAAACCGCTCCATTTATTGAAGTGTTCCCTGTTGAAATTGTGCCATGCTTTGAAGAGATGACATAACAACCGAGTTTCATTACGCGAAACTTGACTCAGCGTATGGATGTCATGTATGGGTAATAACGTTAATAGACATTTTAGCCCAATTTAGCCCTTCTTTTAGCCGAAATTTTGATATTTGTGTACTAACAATAACTGACCTCAATGTCAACACCTCCATATTCTGAAAGGGGAGAGTCACGTTTCGCGTAATGAAACTCGGTGGTTGTGTGATAGTAGATGACGGCGGTAACTTTGTCACGTTTCACAAAGCTGATCGTTCGCATTGTAAAAAATATAATTCCACTGACAACGAAAGCTTGAGCCGCCTATGTTCCAGTGCGATAGGATCGTCCAAATTTGTTTACTTTTAGCGCTACCATCTTGCCGAAGTCGCATGATGTCAAGCTTCGTTTGAAAAATTAACATGCGCCAAAAAACATTCACGCTTCACGGTTGAATGCAAATGATAGTATTTGACATGTGTCAAGTCAAATTAGCCAATCAGCAATTTACGTTCAGAATCTGAACGTAAATACTCAAAGCGTACAATTTTTTTTTTTCCCCGCCTGATCTATTGCGCACGTAAACCCATAGAAAGTGTGGTTTATTGCTGAACTAACAGCTTGTGTATTCTTCACTTTTTCTTTTCATTGATAGCTGCCACTCATGAAAGTTCGCGTTCACAGCAAAAAAAAGAAAAAAAAAACTTGGCAGCGGTGGGACTCGAACCCACGCCTCCGAAGAGACTGGTGCCTTAAACCAGCGCCTTAGACCACTCGGCCACGCTACCTCATACACAAGGATGATCATTTGTAACTACTTTGGATTTCATAACCAGAAATTTTTCAGCTGAAGTTGATTTCAATCCAAGAAACACAATCGTGAGCAAAATCTTCAAAAAGAAGCATCGTGTGATCGATAACACATGAAAGTGCTGCTGGTAATATTATTCATGGCAAAGTTTCCATTTAACGCACGATCAGATTGGCTGGAACGGAAGTGCTTTAATAGAGAACAGCTTGATGAAATTCTTGAAGAAATTTTTGCTTCGAAAATTTGACAAATTTGACCCAAGTTAACTATCCACTGTAAATAAGACAAACACAGGGTAGACGAGCTATTTGTCAGCAGAAAATATGGCTCAAGGAGACCATTACTGTTAACAACAGTACTAGAAATATAAAAACTGTCTAAAAAGACAAATTTTGCCAGACAAAATAAGTAGCGAAATAAAGAAATGCGCTGGAAAACAATGTTTATATGAAGAATGCATTAATTAAAATCGAAAATCACAGTATGGTATTGAGTATCTAATCAAGTTACTTGTGATGAAAAAAATAAACTTGGCAGCGGTGGGATTCGAACCCACGCCTCCGAAGAGACTGGTGCCTAAAACCAGCGCCTTAGACCACTCGGCCACGCTACCATATATAGGGCGCAAGCAATAGCTCACTTTAGAAAAGAGTGATAGCCTGAGGACGAAGTCGCGCCGCAAGCGCTTATGGGATTATTTGGGAGGACGCAGGTCAAACCAAAATGGCGGAATTTAGTGCAGAATGTCATAGCGTGGATTGTAGTGGTGACAGCGTGGCCTTAAAAGAACTAGAGATAGCAATAAGATCGAAGTTATTTTTTTAGACGATCAAAAGTCAAGAGAATTGAGGAGAATTTGAACGGCGTGCTCCGCTGTTTATTTATACGATGTTGTAAATAAATACACGTGAATGCGGACGAGGAACAAATACTTGAGAAATAGAAGAAACGATATCACACAAGGCCTGAAGTTCTGCAGTCTTTGATATCGCCTTCGAAAGGGAAGGAAGCGAAAAAAGAAGTTATTACAACACGGGGTATTCGTATTTGGTCACTATTTTTCGAGGGGGGGTGGGCAAATCAGTGTCGATGAACGGTCGAAAATTCTCGAATCAGACCGCATTATGAAGGCTTTCTTAGTCGAACGCAATAAAGTTTCCGTATAACGCACGCTTACTTGATTGGCCGAAAGAGAGTGCTTTATCAGAGAACATAGCATCGGGTTGAAGACATTTAGCTGGCTTTGAAATTTTTGCTTCGGAAAATTGACAAATTTCACTCAAATTAAACATTTCCTGTTAAGCAGGCAAAGACTGTGTAACGGACAATGAAACTGAACTATTTGCCAGCAGGAAACGCGGCTCAAGGAGGCCATTGTTAACAGCAAAACTAGTAGTGAAAAACTGTTTAAAAAATAAATTTTGCAAGACAAAACAAGTAGCGAAATTAACAAATTGTAATAAACCAATGCGCTGGAAAACAATGTCTATCATTGATGTTTGTGTTGCATTCTCAATCAAGCTACGATAGCCTTAGAACAAGTGTGCATTAATTAATAACTAAACTATAAAGTTACAATATCGTGTTGAGTATTTAATCACGCTACTTATGATCAAAAAAGAAAACTTGCAGCGGTGGGATTAGAACGCAAGCCCCGAAGAGACTGATGCCTTAAATCATCGCCTTACATCACTCCGCCACGCCACCAGATATGGAGGCTCTAAGCAATTATAATCAGCTTGCATTTCATTAGAGCCGAGTAAGTGGTCGCCGTTGATTTATACCAAGAAAAGACACATTACAAGATATTAAATGTAAAACATTATTTGATCGACGAGACATAAAAGTGCTGCTATTCATTGAGTATAAAATAAAGTTAAAGTTTCTTATTAGTCTTAACACGAGGGTGAGCTAAATAAAGAAGTCTCCCTTGGGTGAAAAAGAAAACATGGCAGCGGCGGGATTCGAACCCACGCCTCCGAAGAGACATGTCTATCATATTTGTTTATGTTGTTTCCTTAATCAAGCCACGATAGTCTAAGAACAAGAATGCAATATTTTATAAAGTATTTGATCAAGCTATTTATGACGAAAAAAAATATATTGGCAGCGGTGGGATTCGAACCCACGCCTCCGAAGAGACTGGTGCCTTAAACCAGCGCCTTAGACCACTCGGCCACGCTACCACCTGTGGATTACATTCAGTTAGCATTTCCTTTAGCGTGAGTTAGTGGTCGCAGATGTTTTATGCCAAGAAAAAGTACACCACAAGGTATTGAAAGTTGTATAATAACCAAATCATGTGCTTTCATTTAAATCCAAGAAGCAAAACAAAAAGTGAGCAAACTCTTCAAAGAGAAGCATCGTGTGGTCGATCGAGAACAGATAAAAGTGCCGCTGGCAATAATGATTGTAATAAAGTTTACAAATAACGCTCGCTCTGATTGGCCGAAACAGTGTGCTTAATCAGAGGACAGAGAACAGTTTGATGGCATTAAGCTAGCTTTGAAATTTGTGCTTTGCAAAATTTACAAAAAATAAGAAAAACACATTGTCGAAACGAGCTATTTCTCAGCAGCAAATATGGCACAACAACACTAGTGTAAGAACTGTGTAGAAAAAGATTTGCAAGACAAAACCAAACATTATGTTCACACATAATGTTATTTAGTATGTCGAGCCATGACGGTCACGCATTGGTCTGTAACCTCAGGCTGGTTTGTATCAAGTATTACCCCAGGTGATAAAGGGGTCTTTCCATCGAGGATAAAAGATATTTCTCTCGAGTAATTCTACCTTCTTCGCTTGGCCCTCGTACCGTCGATATCT
>JAHPZR010029609.1:0-12771 GCA_019787425.1 Platygyra sinensis | reverse complement strand
AATAGCTTTGTTCTTCCAAAACACTGATATGACGAGGAAGAGGACAAAATTTTGTTTATCGTGGCCAAATAAACCGTTAAAAATATCCTGTCGATTGCGAAATATTGGCACTTTACTTACTGAGAGAACGATTATGCCATAATGAAATTTGATTTTCACGCCCAGCTCGCTTTTTTACTGGATGTGACGTCATTTTTCGTTGGATGATCTATATACACAAAAAGTGCCAGGCGTCGCAGAGTGTTCTCCCCCTCCCCTGGATCCACTAGAAAAAAGTGCTGCTATCACATTGGAATAACAAAGTTATAGTTAACCGCGCAGCCGTAGGCCAAATGTCGTCACAGGATGATGTCATCCTTAGCCAATTACAGGCCATTTCTCAGCTCTTTTCGTCATATCCCCCCTCATGAGAGTTTTGACAAGTTAGCAAATTAGCTATTCAGACAAAGAACATGGCCAACGGGAAGAAATGTTTATTCGGTCAAAATTGGGCCGAAATCCCTCGTTGATGGACGTCAGGACATTTGCAAGGATAACGAATGTAATTTGGGACCAGTTGCTTGCTACTAAGGCTGAAATTATCCAGAGTTAAGCTGTATTTTCGTTTTGCATGCAAAACACCAAGAGGCATTTAACATATGTAAATTTGTATTCGTTTGAAAGGTCAAGGAATGTTTTTTCCTTAGACGTAAACAAAATTCTCCGATTACAAGTCACGCTAGACCCGCGCCATGCAAAGAATGTAGTCAGATACCCCTTTCCGCATATATATGCTGTGCTGAAAGTCGACCAGAGTCACGTTTTCGCGTAATGAAACTCGGTCGTGATGTAACAGTAGTTGACGGCGGTAACTATGTCACGTTTCATGAGCCGAACGTTTGCATAAAGATTAGAAATAAATAAAATCTCTTACAACCCAGGCACTGAGCCAACTTTGAATCACGCAATCTCTGTTGTTTCCAATCTTCCAAGGTAAAGACTTGTTTCCATATCTCAAACCGCCCTCTCCCTATTTACTTACACTCACATGAAATTTCTAAGTTTCTTGACACAGAGACTTAGTTTCCGCTCAACAAGTGCAAGTCTCTTTAATTTTAAAGGAAAATAAAATTTGAAAATGTGACTAGGTAGATTTGAACCCGGCGTGCCGGATCGGTAGTCTTCTCCTCTAACCACTAGACCACCGAGGATTCACTGACAGAAGTTGGTTTGATTTAAGTACTATATCGAAAACCCGAACGCTATAAAGAAACTAACCGTTAATTCTCTACTTGCACAAATCCCATAATACACCTCTTTTAGCCCCCCCCCCCCCCCCCAAAAAAAAAAAAAAATTTGCATAGGCATTGTTTTAGATTACTCTTGGGACGTGTTCATGTCCCAGGAGAAATTGCAAACAATGAGTATGCAAAAAATTTGGGGGGTTAAAGAGGTGCATTATGGTATTGTGCAAGTAGTGAATCAGTATTTTCTGTGCTTAGGCCTATAATCAGTATTTACTTTGTGTACCCATCACAACGTATCCAAGGACGGCTTGAGATATGGAAAGAAGTCCAAACCATCTTTTAAATTGTTTCCGGGTAATGTTTTCTCGCAAAATGTTTTTCCTAAATATTTTTGTGAGCGCAAAAGAGTTAAAAAAAAAGCGCAGTTTTAAGTTTTTTTTTTTAACTTATTGTTTCTAAAGTATTGCAATGCTTCTGGAAGCAAGTGAAAGACATGCTTATCCCAAGTTATCCAAATTATCGTAATCATCATCATATTGTCCTTTTCTCTCGGAAGAAAATAGGGCCTTGCGTTCTCTCTCTCCAAGCTTCTCGTTGTTTTGCACAGGTACTGGCTTCTTTGAAAACTCTGAACCCAAGTTCACCATGTTCTCTCTCTACCCGGCGTTCTTCGCCATGTCAGTCTCCTTCGGCTTACCTACGTCTTCCAACTCGAGTCCATGTTAAGACGATCGTCGTGTTCTCATTTACACTTTTCCTCAGCACATTCCCGATCAGCTTTCAGGGTCTACGGTTTATCTGTTGAGTGATTTCTTCCATATTCGTCTTGAATCGGCTTTAGTTAAGTTATCTCTTCATTTGTCACTTTCATATAGGCCAGTAAATCTTCATTTAAACTCATCGTAGATACTTGTGGAGAAAAACATTAAGCTTGGTCTCGTCGATTTTAATTATTCGCCAAGTTTCGCAACCATAGAGAAGGACAGCCAGTACACTAGATTGAAAAATCCTCAACTTGCTGAGTTGACTGTTCATCCAGATGTTCTGTAAGTTGCAGAAGAGTGATTGTGCTTTTCCCAGCCTCACATGCGCTAGCGTTCGTTGTGACTGTAGCATCAAGATAAACAAACGTGTCTACCTCTTCAATGTCTCCCCCTTCTATTTGGATCTTTATTCCGAGATTAACATTCCATTTCATTACCATTGTTTTTCATAAATTAAGTTTTCCAAATAATGTTAATTAAAGAAGTAACTACAGTAACGAGTTTTTGAAGCTTACGTTTCGAGAATGTTGAACCATAAGCGTACTTAGATTTGCGCGCAATGCTTTGGAAAAAAAAGTAAGCACATTTGGTAGCGTGGCCGAGTGGTGTAAGGCGCTGGTTTTAGGCACCAGTCTCTTCGGAGGCGTGGGTTCGAATCCCACCGCTGCCAGGTTTCCTTTTTGCATTACGAGAAGCTTGGTTGTATGCGGCTGGATTAAAACACCAAGGTACGCAATTATTGCTTGCTAATTTTTTTGGAATAACAAAATTTTAAATTTCCGCAAATAAAAACAACAATAACACTTTAATTAACTTACATCTTACCTTTCGTGCATTGAAATCGCCTGCCATTTTGAATATGATCCGCGCAAGTCAACAATGACTGAAAAATATATCCAAGGAACCTTTCCTTATAAAGCAAACCCCGCGTTAAGACTAATGAAAGCATTTTAACTTTATTTTACAAACTATAAATAGGGTCACTTTTGTCGTGGATTTCACGGTGGTGCAAGAGAGCTGACCGTTTTATTTTATACCTATTTCATGAACATGGCCTATTATTCAGGGAGAACAAATTCTAACGATTCTTAAAACTGAATCTTTCAATTCACAGGTAAAGGCACTAAACTACTTGGGATTTCGGGAGAACACTCAATCATCTTGTAAATCACTCGGCCAATGGCTCGTGGTTTACAAACGTTTTCCCCGCCTGCTCTATCGCGCACGTTAACCCGCATAGAAAGCGTGTTTTATTGCTTAACTAACTGCTTGTGTATACTTCACTTATTGTTTTGATTGATAGGCGCTACCCAAGAAAGTTGGCGTACACAGCAAAAATTAAAACTTGGCCGCGGTGGGAGTCGAACCCACGCCTCCGAAGAGACTGGTGCCTTAAACCGGGTACTTAGACCACTCAGCCACCTTACCTGATACTCAAGGACAGTAAGTTGTAACCGGTTTGAATTTCATCACCAGAAGTTCTTAGTTGAAGTTGATTTCAATCCAGGAAACAAACAACTGAGCTCTTCAAAGAGAAGCATCGTCTAATCAATAATACATATAAAGGACGCTCAGATTGGCTGGAGGAGAGTGCTTTATCATAGAACTGCAGAGAACAGGTTGATGACAATAAGCTGGCTTTCAAGTTTTTGGTTCGGAATTTTGACAAATTTGACCCAAATTAAACTTCACCTGTAAATAAGACAGACACAGGGTAGACGAGCTGTTTGTCAGCAGGAACTATGGCTCAAGGAGAGCACTGCTTGTCAGACAAAACAAGTAACGAAATAAACAAATGCGTGGAAAGCAATTTTTATCGTTCATCTATGTTTGTGTTGTATTCTCAATCAAGCTACGATAGCCTTAGAACAAGAACGCATTAATTAATAACGAAAAATCTAAAATATCGTTTTTACTAATTACGCAACATACTTATGATGAAAAAACGAAACTTCGCAACGGTGGGATTCGAACCCACGCCTCCGAAGAGCCTGGTGCCTAAAACCAGTGCTTTAGACCACTCGGCCACGCTACCAGATGCTCTTGATCTAAAGCATTGGAAATGTAGGGAAACTTACTATTTATCAGAACTGACCTGTTCAAGACACCAGGTTGTTGTCCGTCTAAATGGCAAAAAGGAAAAAGTAGGTCTGCGTGGTTATGGGCGCATAACTCATGACGGTCGTGACCAATATTCGTAACACTCTGCGAAGAGTTTTTATTTTATAACATAGATTTCAATTCGTTTGTAACATTCACTTTGTTTGAGTATTTGTAGTAATCATGTTTCGTGCTTTTTGCAATTTGGTGTTCATAAATGCCTTTATTGATAAAGCTGGCACCATCCATTACTCTGGCGTTGGCTCTGATTTTCTTTCTTTTATATTAAGGATGGAGAAGACGATGCATGGCAAGGCGAAGATAGCAAAGATCTATATTTAGAAGCTTAAGTTTGCATCAGTAATATCGTCAACTTTGGTAACCTTCAAGCTCTGCAACGCATTATGACGCATTATGTGGCTAAGAAAATCACCTTAATGTTATTGGCTGCGAGCTCACGAGTATTCTTAAATTGCACTGTGTCCCAGTGCAAAGTAAAGAAAGTGGAGCAATAAAGGACTAAAGGACACAATTAATATTAATTTACAATAGCTTGATTTACCGACACCGGAGTCTTTAAACTGCTTTCATTTAAGGTTGCTCGATGTCGAATGAATATTGCATTCCGCTATTAATTCTTATCGTTTGATGTATATATATTTGTTTTTCAAAAGAGAAATCATCGAACCCAAACTCAAGTTTTTTTATAGCTTAGTAAACGAAAGTAAATCGATATTTAGGATTGGATGTAATTATTCTATATTCACCATAAAAATAGACCTAAAGTTTAACTGTAGAAGCATTAAAAACATTTGCAAAGTTACTGGGGTCGATTCCCAAAAAAGCTTGTGGAACCTGCCTTCCACGACAAGTCATTAACTGAAATCTGTCAAGTAGTTTATAAAGGTCAAAGGGATTCTTTGTGCAAAGGTTTTTTTTTTTCTTCATCGGAGTGATCGGCATGCCAGTTGTATGAAAACCAAAAAGAGCACATAAAGATAATTTGCTTAAAATTTTCACCGTGCGAAACATGCGAAAAATTACTAGAACCATATTTAAGATAGTCGGACGTTTTGGAAGAAAAGTATGTTTTCAGATTTTATATTAAACGCAAAAGTGTCGATAAGGCGTTTGAAGTTAGCTAGATCATTTTGTACTTCACACGATTGATCCACATTTCTTCAGTAATACTGATAAAAACAAATTATTGACAATCCATTAATAAAAAGAATTTGTCAGTTCTATTTAAAATAGAGTAGTCCCAAATGTCACCGAACTAAAGAAAGTTTTTTAACGTTAAAACACTCCGTCATGGAGCTAGAGTTATGAAAAGAAATTTTTAAGTACCTGAAGTAATCACAACGTAACATTTAAAAAGTAGAGTGACATTATAAACCCTTAAAAGTAAACACAAGTGACACGTTTTCATTTTTACGCTGTCTTAGAATATAATCTAAGCTGTTAAACTGAAGGTAAAATTCTGACAGTTATACAGTTATAAAAAAAAAAAAACTACTCAAAACGAAGAATACTAATTTTTTAATGTTTTACAAAATCATGAAATAAAGATGCCGTTATTCAAAAAAAATAGTAATTGACAGAATGCTATTTTATTAAAAGAAAAACTTTGATCGAGGAGCTTACCGGCTGGTTTACTGTGAGCAAAAGGGGATCTTTCTTGTAGAGAAGCCACGAAAGAAAAACAAAAACGCAATGGGTATTGTAGAGTACTTTTAATAAAGCACGAAGAAAATGTTATGTTTTGGGTGAAACAGGGTAAGGCAATAACGCTTTCTGTGTTTCAATCGAGCTGTATACGACCGAAGTTTTCATTATGAAAAAGGAACTTGGCAGCGGTGGGATTCGAACCCACGCCTCCGAAGAGACTGGTGCCTAAAACCAGCGCCTTAGACCACTCGGCCACGCTACCAGTAGCCTGCAAACAGGCTCTCCATATGGGTTAATTATTCTGAGATTTGCTTTCGAACGGCGCGCAGGCGGGCGAGAGAGGGAGAACCTGCAATGGTCCTATTACGATTTGAGTTCTGCCTCCTTTCCGCTTGACTGACCTGTCAAGTTATCAAATTGAAATGAACCAATCACAATGAAATAGGAAATGACCTTGTAGGACAGCTGTCAAAAATGAAACTTCTGATACACGTGCGCTTGTTTTTATTATGAACTCGAATCCAGAAACTCCGAAGAAAACATTTCGACGAAAAGCTGGAAGAAAACCGCTCATTTATTGAAGTGTTCCCTGTTGAAATTGTGCCATGCTTTGAAGAGATGACATAACAACCGAGTTTCATTACGCGAAACTTGACTCAGCGTATGGATGTTATGTATGGGTAATAACGTTAATAGACATTTTAGCCCAATTTAGCCCTTCTTTTAGCCGAAATTTTGATATTTGTGTACTAACAATAACTGAGCTCAATGTCAACACCTCCATATTCTGAAAGGGGAGAGTCACGTTTCGCGTAATGAAACTCGGTGGTTGTGTGATAGTAGATGACGGCGGTAACTTTGTCACGTTTCACAAAGCTGATCGTTCGCATTGTAAAAAATATAATTCCACTGACAACGAAAGCTTGAGCCGCCTATGTTCCAGTGCGATACGATCGTCCAAATTTGTTTACTTTTAGCGCTACCATCTCGCTGAAGTCGCATGATGTCAAGCTTCGTTTGAAAAATTAAAAATGCGCCAAAAAACATTCACGCTTCACGGTTGAATGCAAATGATAGTATTTGACATGTGTCAAGTCAAATTAGCCAATCAGCAATTTACGTTCAGAATCTGAACGTAAATACTCAAAGCGTACAAAATTTTTTTCCCCGCCTGATCTATTGCGCACGTAAACCCATAGAAAGTGTGGTTTATTGCTGAACTAACAGCTTGTGTATTCTTCACTTTTTCTTTTCATTGATAGCTGCCACTCATGAAAGTTCGCGTTCACAGAAAAAAAAAAAAAAAACTTGGCAGCGGTGGGACTCGAACCCACGCCTCCGAAGAGACTGGTGCCTTAAACCAGCGCCTTAGACCACTCGGCCACGCTACCTGATACACAAGGATGTTCATTTGTAACTAGTTTGGACTTCATAACCAGAAATTTTTCAGCTGAAGTTGATTTCAATCCAAGAAACACAATCTTGAGCAAAATCTTCAAAACGAAGCATCGTGTGATCGATAACACATGAAAGTGTTGCTGGTAATATTATTCATAGCAAAGTTTCCATTTAACGCAAGATCAGATTGGCTGGAACGGAAGTGCTTTAATAGAGAACAGGTTGATGAAATTCTTGAAGAAATTTTTGCTTCGAAAATTTGACAAATTTGACCTAAGTTAACTATCCACTGTAAATAAGACAAACACAGGGTAGACGAGCTATTTGTCAGCAGAAAATGTGGCTCAAGGAGACCATTACTGTTAACAACAGTACTAGAAATATAAAAACTGTCTAAAAAGACAAATTTTGCCAGAAAAACAAGTAGCGAAATAAAGAAATGCGCTGGAAAACAATGTTTATATGAAGAATGCATTAATTAAAATCGAAAATCACAGTATGGTATTGAGTATCTAATCAAGTTACTTGTGATGAAAAAAATAAACTTGGCAGCGGTGGGATTCGAACCCACGCCTCCGAAGAGACTGGTGCCTAAAACCAGCGCCTTAGACCACTCGGCCACACTACCATATATAGGGCGCAAGCAATAGCTCACTTTGGAAAAGAGTGATATCCTGAGGACGAAGTCGCGCCGCAAGCGCTTATGGGATTATTTGGGAGGACGCAGGTCAAACCAAAATGGCGGAATTTAGTGCAGAATGTCATAGCGTGGATTGTAGTGGTGACAGCGTGGCCTTAAAAGAACTAGAGATAGCAATAAGATCGAAGTTATTTTTTTAGACGATCAAAAGTCAAGAGAATTGAGAAGAATTTGAATGGCGTGCTCCGCTGTTTATTTATACGATGTTGTAAATAAATACACGTGAATGCGGACGAGGAACAAATAGTTGAGAAATAGAAGAAACGATATCACACAAGGCCTGAAGTTCTGCAGTCTTTGATATCGCCTTCGAAAGGGAAGGAAGCGAAAAAAGAAGTTATTACAACACGGGTTATTCGTATTTGGTCACTATTTTTCGACGGGGGTGGGCAAATCAGTGTCGATGAACGGTCGAAAATTCTCGAATCAGACCGCATTATGAAGGCTTTCTTAGTCGAACGCAATAAAGTTTCCGTATAACGCACGCTTACTTGATTGGCCGAAAGAGAGTGCTTTATCAGAGAACATAGCATCGGGTTGAAGACATTTAGCTGGCTTTGAAATTTTTGCTTCGGAAAATTGACAAATTTCACTCAAATTAAACATTTCCTGTTAAGAAGGCAAAGACTGTGTAACGGACAATGAAACTGAACTATTTGCCAGCAGGAAACGCGGCTCAAGGAGGCCATTGTTAACAGCAAAACTAGTAGTGAAAAACTGTTTAAAAAATAAATTTTGCAAGACAAAACAAGTAGCGAAATTAACAAATTGTAATAAGCCAATGCGCTGGAAAACAATGTCTATCATTGATGTTTGTGTTGCATTCTCAATCAAGCTACGATAGCCTTAGAACAAGTGTGCATTAATTAATAACTAAACTATAAAGTTACAATATCGTGTTGAGTATTTAATCACGCTACTTATGATCAAAAAAGAAAACTTGCAGCGGTGGGATTAGAACGCAAGCCCCGAAGAGACTGATGCCTTAAATCATCGCCTTACATCACTCCGCCACGCTACCAGATATGGAGGCTCTAAGCAATTATAATCAGCTTGCATTTCATTAGAGCCGAGTAAGTGGTCGCCGTTGATTTATACCAAGAAAAGACACATTACAAGATATTAAATGTAAAACATTATTTGATCGACGAGACATAAAAGTGCTGCTATTCATTGAGTATAAAATAAAGTTAAAGTTTCTTATTAGTCTTAACACGAGGGTGAGCTAAATAAAGAAGTCTCCCTTGGGTGAAAAAGAAAACATGGCAGCGGCGGGATTCGAACCCACGCCTCCGAAGAGACATGTCTATCATATTTGTTTATGTTGTTTCCTTAATCAAGCTACGATAGTCTAAGAACAAGAGTGCAATATTTTATAAAGTATTTGATCAAGCTATTTATGACGAAAAAAAAAATATAGGCAGCGGTGGGATTCGAATCCACGCCTCCGAAGAGACTGGTGCCTTAAACCAGCGCCTTAGACCACTCGGCCACGCTACCACCTGTGGATTATATTCAGTTAGCATTTCCTTTAGCGTGAGTTAGTGGTCGCAGATGTTTTATGCCAAGAAAAAGTACACCACAAGGTATTGAAAGTTGTATAATAACCAAATCATGTGCTTTCATTTAAATCCAAGAAGCAAAAGAAAAAGTGAGCAAACTCTTCAAAGAGAAGCATCGTGTGGTCGATCGAGAACAGATAAAAGTGCCGCTGGCAATAATGATTGTAATAAAAATAGGAAACAAACTGCGGTTATAAACATAACGAGACAACGCATGTTGTAAAAAACTTTCATTTATGAACTTGACGTTTCGTATGCTCCAACATACATCTTCAGAAGTAACGGTTACCTAAATTACAATTAAATTTAAACGCGAAGACTAATACCAAATAAGGAAAGTAATGACAATGAAAAAGAAAATAAACAGACCTAGTTAAGTCTGCTGGAAAAATATAAATGGCTAGTAGAGAAGAAGTTTCTCACTGCCAATATTTTCATTAAGCGCTGGTTTCAAATCACGAATCAGCAAGGCTTCTTTAATTTTACAATGTACGTCAGACTGTCCAGTGGCTAAAATATCAAAGTGATCCCATTTAATCTTGTGGCCTGTTTGGGTCATATGGTCAGCAATGGCAGAAGAATGGCTGTTACTCGTCAGCGCTTTAAAATGTTCCGTTTTCCTGTCATGTAATCGACGTTTTGTTTTTCCAATATAGTAATCATCACAATCCCAGCAGCTAGCCTTATAAACTACTTTAGACCTAAGGGAGCGGCTGAGTCTGTCTTTATAGGGGAAAAAAGACTTAATACGGCGAGTGTTTCTGAATATAATCTTAGGATTAAAACAACCATAGAACTTATAAATACATGTTTTGCCCTATCTAGGTATTCAAAGTAAAATTGTCACTCAACAGCTCAAATCATGTATTTATAAGTTCTATGGTTGTTTTAATCCTAAGATTATATTCAGAAACACTCGCCGTATTAAGTCTTTTTTCCCCTATAAAGACAGACTCAGCCGCTCCCTTAGGTCTAAAGTAGTTTATAAGGCTAGCTGCTGGGATTGTGATGATTACTATATTGGAAAAACAAAACGTCGATTACATGACAGGAAAACGGAACATTTTAAAGCGCTGACGAGTAACAGCCATTCTTCTGCCATTGCTGACCATATGACCCAAACAGGCCACAAGATTAAATGGGATCACTTTGATATTTTAGCCACTGGACAGTCTGACGTACATTGTAAAATTAAAGAAGCCTTGCTGATTCGTGATTTGAAACCAGCGCTTAATGAAAATATTGGCAGTGAGAAACTTCTTCTCTACTAGCCATTTATATTTTTCCAGCAGACTTAACTAGGTCTGTTTATTTTCTTTTTCATTGTCATTACTTTCCTTATTTGGTATTAGTCTTCGCGTTTAAATTTAATTGTAATTTAGGTAACCGTTACTTCTGAAGATGTATGTTGGAGCATACGAAACGTCAAGTTCATAAATGAAAGTTTTTACAACATGCGTTGTCTTGTTATGTTTATAACCGCAGTTTGTTTGCTATTTTTACTCAAGTTGAAATGGCCGAAGAATAAGAATGTCTATGATTGTAATAAAGTTTACAAATAACGCTCGCTCTGATTGGCCGAAACAGTGTGCTTAATCGGAGGACAGAGAACAGTTTGATGGCATTAAGCTAGCTTTGAAATTTGTGCTTTACAAAATTTACAAAAAATAAGAAAAACACATTGTCGAAACGAGCTATTTCTCAGCAGCAAATATGGCACAACAACACTAGTGTAAGAACTGTGTAGAAAAAGATTTGCAAGACAAAACCAAACATTATGTTCACACATAATGTTATTTAGTATGTCGAGCCATGACGGTCACGCATTGGTCTGTAACCTCAGGCTGGTTTGTATCAAGTATTACCCCAGGTGATAAAGGGGTCTTTCCATCGAGGATAAAAGATATTTCTCTCGAGTAATTCTACCTTCTTCGCTTGGCCCTCGTACCGTCGATATCTCGAAAGGATATAATTCCCCCTCCCCCCAACTCACTTAAACCAAATCACTATTATGACCCACTAAAAGTGTTTTGGAGGCAAAATCATGTAACTTTCATTTTCTTTAAAACGATGTCATATGACCTCTTAGTGCAAGTGGCCTTTAAGTAATGTTCTTTTTTCTCCACTAAGACTGTGGACTACAGGAACTGTCAATTTACTATGTGACTCCATTAGTTATAAAATTATGTCAAAAATGATAAGTCAGTAATCTCTAAGTAAGTTATACTATGTACTTTCTCAAGTATTTATGCAGAGGTACATTTGGTCAGCCAAACCACATGTTTAATAACATTGATAACATGGATAAAATGGATAAGAAATATATCCTAAATGCACAAGGGCTAAACTCGTAACCAACCCAAAAAAATTGAAAAATGAGGACCATGTTTCCCAAATCAAATACAGTGGCACTAATGAAATCAAATATAGCAAATCAAACTCAGTGTAGAGCTTTCTTGCATGCAAGATCACTATTGATGCAGAAAAAAAATAGTTCATATATGCAAGAGGGGATATGGAGGTGCTATTAGTAATTTACCAGGTTTCAGAAGAGCCTAGGGGTTTTAGTATTTTGGTTAATTACACCATTCCATACTTACTGCATCAGCAAAGTCTAGTGCAGTGCTAATCATCCACTTGAATTCAACCACAACGAAACGGGTAAAAAGCAAATATGCATATCACTAGGCCTGAATCAACGAAGGATTGCAGAAATGGTTGCACAAAATTCGACGGTCACGATTGATTATCATTCCAGTTAAGGTCTGGTTTTCCACTAGTGCATAAGCAATAAGCAAAGCCGACAAACAACAGAAGCCGTAAAGATCTTGATAATTAGCGGGCCTTTTATTAGGAAATTTCGAACAAAAGGTTGCTACTTATCCAACATCCTTACTGCTTACTGCGTATGTCGGCTTGTGCTTCATGCTTATGCGCATAGTGAAAACCAGCCTTTTAGAGCCTAAGAAATTTCATATTAGAAGCCGGAAAACGTCCAAAATCCCCAAAGTACCTGCGGCGTTCTGAGTTCAAATAATTATTGTAGGCAGTGGGAAAACATTATTTGCTGACGCTTTGGCAGTCATTTTTTTCAGCCGTTAGTTTGTTGCACCAGTGTTTACGGATAACCTTAAAAGAAAATTCACCAGGAAATTTTAACCAAACCCAAACAACCTGGGCAAAGCGCAAAACGTAAGAAGCTGTTTGTCATTTGTAGGATGCAGTATGCATTGACACCATATTAAGCTGACGAGCGTCAAAAGCTGTCAAACAGCAAATTAAACGATGCCTTTTCCTTCTTCAAAACTGTTAAACAGAGAAGAAGAAATATAGCAGTCTACGAAGTGGCTATC
>JAHPZR010029608.1:7500-14720 GCA_019787425.1 Platygyra sinensis | reverse complement strand
GAGAACCCTCAATCATCTTTGTAAATCACTCGGCCAATGGCTGTGCGTTTGGGTTTACAAGACGTGTTTCCCCGCTTGCTGCTCGTTATCGCGCACGTTTTAACCCGCATAGAAAGCGTGGTTATTAAGGCGGTGATACTAACTGCTTGTGTGTATACTGTTTTTTTCCTTACTGTTATTGTTTGATTGATAGGCGCTACACTCCAAGCAAAGTTGAGCTGTAACTACAGCAAACAATTAAAAGTACTTTGGCCAGCGTGGTGGTGAGTCGAAACCCACGCCCCGAAGACAAGAAAACACGGGGGGGGGTGCCCCTTAAACCGGCTACTTAGGACCCACTCAGCCCACCTTACATGATACTCACAAGGACAGTAAATTGGTAACCAGTGTGGTTTGAATTTCATCACACAGAACGGCCTCATTAGTTCGAAGTTGTGATTCTCAATCCAGGAAAACAAACGAACATGAGCAGAGGCTAAAAGAGACGCCACATCGTCTAATCAATAAATGCATAATAAAGGACCCGCTCAGAATTGGCTGAGAGGTGAGAGTGCTTTTTATCATAAGACACTGACAAGAGACCAGAATTGATGAACAATAAGCTGACGCGCTTACAAGTCTTTTGGTTCGAGGAATTTTTGACACAAATTTGCACCCATAATTAAACTTCACCCAGTAAATAAAGACAACAGACACAGGGTAAGACGAGCGTGGTTTGATACAGCAGGCACTTCTGCTCAAGGAGAGCGCACGGCTTGGTCGGACACAAAACAAAGTAACGGCAAAATAACAACAAATGCCCGTGGAAAGCAATCTATTATCGATTCATCTCTGTTATGTAGTTGTAATTCCTCAATCAAGCTACGATAAGCCTTACGAACAGAGCAACGGCAATTAATATAATAACGACAATCTAAAATAATCGGGGTTCATTTACTAATTCACGCAAACATACTTATAGATGAAAAAAGGAAACCACTCGCAACGCGGTGAGACTCTCGTGAAACCCACACGCCTACGAAAGCAGCCTGGTTGCCTAAAACCTATGTGCTTATAGACCACAGGCTCGCCAAACAGCTACCAGCATGCTCTCTGATCCTAAAGCAATTGGAAATGTAGGGAAACTTACTATTTATCAAGAAACTGACCTGTTCAAGGACACCTAGGATCTGTTGTCCGTCCTAAATGGCAAAAAAGGAAAAAGAGATAAGGTCTTGCGTGGTTAGTGGGCGCATATACTCAAGACCCCCGGTCGAGACCAATATACGTAACACTCTGCGAAGAGTTTTTATTTTAGAAACATTGATTTCAATTCGTTTGTGAACATTCCACTTTGTATGAGGTATTTGTAAAGTAATCATGTTTCGAATTCTTTTGCAAATTTGGTGATTCATAAATGCCGTTAGTCGATAAAAAGCTGAGCACCATCCATTACTCTGGCGTTGGACGCTGATTTTCTTTTCTTTTATATTAGGGATGAGAGCAGACACGAATGCAATGGCAAGGCGAAGATAGCACAAAGATTCTATAATTAGAAGCTTAAGGTTACTGCATCAGTAATATCGTTCAAAACATGTGGTAAACCTTTCAAGCTCTGCAACGCATTATGACGCATTATAGTGGCCTAAGAAAATCACCTTAATGTTCTTGGCTGTTACGAGGCTCAACGAGTATTACTTAAATAATTGCCACTGTGTCCCAGTGCAAAGTAAATCTTGAAAGTGGAGCCATAAAAGGCACTAAAGGACACAATTTAATATTAATTACAATAGCTTGCTTTACCGGAGGAGACACCGGAGTCCCTTTAATAACTGCTTTCATTAAGGTTGCTCGATGTCGAATGAATATGTGACAATCACGCTATTAATTCTTATCGTTTGATGTATCTATATTTGTTTTTCAACAAGAGACAATCATCGACCCAAACTCAAGTTTTTTTTATAGCTTAGTAAACGAGAGTAAAGTTCCGATGTTTAGGATTGAGATGTAATTATTCTATATTCACCATAAAAATAGGACCTAAAGTTAACTGTAGGAAGCATTAAAAACATTTGCAAAAGTTACTGGGGTCGATTCCCAGAAAAAGCTTGTGGAACCTGCCTTCACACGACAAGTCATTAACTGAACGCTGTCAAAGTTAGTTTATAAAGGTCCAAGGGGATTCTTATTTGTGCCAAAGGTTTTTTTCTCCTTCATCGGAGTGAATCGGCATTGCCATTTGTGGTATGAACCACCAAAAAGAGCACATAAAAGATAACATTTGCTTCAACATGTATTCACCGTGCGAAAACATGGCGAAAAATTACAATAGAACCATATTTAGCGATAGTCGGCCGCTTTTGGAAGCAAAGCTATTGTTTTCAGCTTTTATATTAAACGCAAAAGTGCGATAAGGCGTTTGAAGTTAGACTAGAATCATTTTTTGTACTTCACACGATTGGATTCCACATTTTCATTCAGTACATACTGATAAAAACAAATTTATTGACCAATCCATTAATAAAAAGGAATTTGTCAGTTCTATTTCAAATAGAGTCAGTCCCAAATGTCACCGGAACTAAAAAGAAAGTTTTTTTTAAACGTTTAAAACACTCCGTCATGGAGCTAGAGTTATGAAAGAAATTTTTAAGTACCTGAAGTAATCACAACGTAACATTTAAAAAGTAGAGTGACATTATAAACCCTTAAAAGTAAACACAGTGACACGTTTTCATTTTTACGCTGTCCTAGAATATAATCTAAGCTGTTAAACTGAAGGTAAAATTCTGACAGTTACACAGTTATAAAAAAAAAAACTATTCAAAACGAAGAATACTAATTTTTTAATGTTTTACAAAATCATGAAATAAAGATGCCGTTATTTCAAAAAAAATAGTAATTGACAGAATGCTATTTTATTAAAAGAAAAACTTTGATCGAGAGAGCTTACCGGCTGGTTTACTGTGAGCAAAAGGGGATCTTTCTTGTAGAGAAGCCACGAAAGAAAAATAAAAACGCAATGGGTATTGTAGAGTACTTTTAATAAAGCACGAAGAAAATGTTATGTTTTGGGTGAAACAGGGTAAGGCAATAACGCCCTTTCTGTTTCAATCGAGCTGTATACGACCGAAGTTTTCATTATGAAAAAGGAACTTGGCAGCTGTGGGATTCGAACCCACGCCTCCGAATAGACTGGTGCCTAAAACCAGCGCCTTAGACCACTCGGCCACGCTACCAGTAACCTTCAAAAAGGCTCTCCATATGGGTTAATTATTCTGAGATTTGCTTTCGAACGGCGCGCAGGCGGGCGAGAGAGGGAGAGCCTGCAATGGTCCTTTTACGATTTGAGTTCTGCCTCCTTTCCGCTTGACTGACCTGTCAAGTTATCAAATTGAAATGAACCAATCACAATGAAATCGGAAATGACCTTGTAGGACAGCTGTCAAAAATGAAACTTCTGATACACGTGCGCTTGTTTTTATTATGAACTCGAATCCAGAAACTCCGAAGAAAACATTTCGACGAAAAGCTGGAAGAAAACCGCTCCATTTATTGAAGTGTTCCCTGTTGAAATTGTGCCATGCTTTGAAGAGATGACATAACAACCGAGTTTCATTACGCGAAACTTGACTCAGCGTATGGATGTCATGTATGGGTAATAACGTTAATAGACATTTTAGCCCAATTTAGCCCTTCTTTTAGCCGAAATTTTGATATTTGTGTACTAACAATAACTGACCTCAATGTCAACACCTCCATATTCTGAAAGGGGAGAGTCACGTTTCGCGTAATGAAACTCGGTGGTTGTGTGATAGTAGATGACGGCGGTAACTTTGTCACGTTTCACAAAGCTGATCGTTCGCATTGTAAAAAATATAATTCCACTGACAACGAAAGCTTGAGCCGCCTATGTTCCAGTGCGATAGGATCGTCCAAATTTGTTTACTTTTAGCGCTACCATCTTGCCGAAGTCGCATGATGTCAAGCTTCGTTTGAAAAATTAACATGCGCCAAAAAACATTCACGCTTCACGGTTGAATGCAAATGATAGTATTTGACATGTGTCAAGTCAAATTAGCCAATCAGCAATTTACGTTCAGAATCTGAACGTAAATACTCAAAGCGTACAATTTTTTTTTTTCCCCGCCTGATCTATTGCGCACGTAAACCCATAGAAAGTGTGGTTTATTGCTGAACTAACAGCTTGTGTATTCTTCACTTTTTCTTTTCATTGATAGCTGCCACTCATGAAAGTTCGCGTTCACAGCAAAAAAAAGAAAAAAAAAAACTTGGCAGCGGTGGGACTCGAACCCACGCCTCCGAAGAGACTGGTGCCTTAAACCAGCGCCTTAGACCACTCGGCCACGCTACCTCATACACAAGGATGATCATTTGTAACTACTTTGGATTTCATAACCAGAAATTTTTCAGCTGAAGTTGATTTCAATCCAAGAAACACAATCGTGAGCAAAATCTTCAAAAAGAAGCATCGTGTGATCGATAACACATGAAAGTGCTGCTGGTAATATTATTCATGGCAAAGTTTCCATTTAACGCACGATCAGATTGGCTGGAACGGAAGTGCTTTAATAGAGAACAGCTTGATGAAATTCTTGAAGAAATTTTTGCTTCGAAAATTTGACAAATTTGACCCAAGTTAACTATCCACTGTAAATAAGACAAACACAGGGTAGACGAGCTATTTGTCAGCAGAAAATATGGCTCAAGGAGACCATTACTGTTAACAACAGTACTAGAAATATAAAAACTGTCTAAAAAGACAAATTTTGCCAGACAAAATAAGTAGCGAAATAAAGAAATGCGCTGGAAAACAATGTTTATATGAAGAATGCATTAATTAAAATCGAAAATCACAGTATGGTATTGAGTATCTAATCAAGTTACTTGTGATGAAAAAAATAAACTTGGCAGCGGTGGGATTCGAACCCACGCCTCCGAAGAGACTGGTGCCTAAAACCAGCGCCTTAGACCACTCGGCCACGCTACCATATATAGGGCGCAAGCAATAGCTCACTTTAGAAAAGAGTGATAGCCTGAGGACGAAGTCGCGCCGCAAGCGCTTATGGGATTATTTGGGAGGACGCAGGTCAAACCAAAATGGCGGAATTTAGTGCAGAATGTCATAGCGTGGATTGTAGTGGTGACAGCGTGGCCTTAAAAGAACTAGAGATAGCAATAAGATCGAAGTTATTTTTTTAGACGATCAAAAGTCAAGAGAATTGAGGAGAATTTGAACGGCGTGCTCCGCTGTTTATTTATACGATGTTGTAAATAAATACACGTGAATGCGGACGAGGAACAAATACTTGAGAAATAGAAGAAACGATATCACACAAGGCCTGAAGTTCTGCAGTCTTTGATATCGCCTTCGAAAGGGAAGGAAGCGAAAAAAGAAGTTATTACAACACGGGGTATTCGTATTTGGTCACTATTTTTCGAGGGGGGGTGGGCAAATCAGTGTCGATGAACGGTCGAAAATTCTCGAATCAGACCGCATTATGAAGGCTTTCTTAGTCGAACGCAATAAAGTTTCCGTATAACGCACGCTTACTTGATTGGCCGAAAGAGAGTGCTTTATCAGAGAACATAGCATCGGGTTGAAGACATTTAGCTGGCTTTGAAATTTTTGCTTCGGAAAATTGACAAATTTCACTCAAATTAAACATTTCCTGTTAAGCAGGCAAAGACTGTGTAACGGACAATGAAACTGAACTATTTGCCAGCAGGAAACGCGGCTCAAGGAGGCCATTGTTAACAGCAAAACTAGTAGTGAAAAACTGTTTAAAAAATAAATTTTGCAAGACAAAACAAGTAGCGAAATTAACAAATTGTAATAAACCAATGCGCTGGAAAACAATGTCTATCATTGATGTTTGTGTTGCATTCTCAATCAAGCTACGATAGCCTTAGAACAAGTGTGCATTAATTAATAACTAAACTATAAAGTTACAATATCGTGTTGAGTATTTAATCACGCTACTTATGATCAAAAAAGAAAACTTGCAGCGGTGGGATTAGAACGCAAGCCCCGAAGAGACTGATGCCTTAAATCATCGCCTTACATCACTCCGCCACGCCACCAGATATGGAGGCTCTAAGCAATTATAATCAGCTTGCATTTCATTAGAGCCGAGTAAGTGGTCGCCGTTGATTTATACCAAGAAAAGACACATTACAAGATATTAAATGTAAAACATTATTTGATCGACGAGACATAAAAGTGCTGCTATTCATTGAGTATAAAATAAAGTTAAAGTTTCTTATTAGTCTTAACACGAGGGTGAGCTAAATAAAGAAGTCTCCCTTGGGTGAAAAAGAAAACATGGCAGCGGCGGGATTCGAACCCACGCCTCCGAAGAGACATGTCTATCATATTTGTTTATGTTGTTTCCTTAATCAAGCCACGATAGTCTAAGAACAAGAATGCAATATTTTATAAAGTATTTGATCAAGCTATTTATGACGAAAAAAAATATATTGGCAGCGGTGGGATTCGAACCCACGCCTCCGAAGAGACTGGTGCCTTAAACCAGCGCCTTAGACCACTCGGCCACGCTACCACCTGTGGATTACATTCAGTTAGCATTTCCTTTAGCGTGAGTTAGTGGTCGCAGATGTTTTATGCCAAGAAAAAGTACACCACAAGGTATTGAAAGTTGTATAATAACCAAATCATGTGCTTTCATTTAAATCCAAGAAGCAAAACAAAAAGTGAGCAAACTCTTCAAAGAGAAGCATCGTGTGGTCGATCGAGAACAGATAAAAGTGCCGCTGGCAATAATGATTGTAATAAAGTTTACAAATAACGCTCGCTCTGATTGGCCGAAACAGTGTGCTTAATCAGAGGACAGAGAACAGTTTGATGGCATTAAGCTAGCTTTGAAATTTGTGCTTTGCAAAATTTACAAAAAATAAGAAAAACACATTGTCGAAACGAGCTATTTCTCAGCAGCAAATATGGCACAACAACACTAGTGTAAGAACTGTGTAGAAAAAGATTTGCAAGACAAAACCAAACATTATGTTCACACATAATGTTATTTAGTATGTCGAGCCATGACGGTCACGCATTGGTCTGTAACCTCAGGCTGGTTTGTATCAAGTATTACCCCAGGTGATAAAGGGGTCTTTCCATCGAGGATAAAAGATATTTCTCTCGAGTAATTCTACCTTCTTCGCTTGGCCCTCGTACCGTCGATATCTCGAAAGGATATAATTCC
>JAHPZR010029607.1:0-27500 GCA_019787425.1 Platygyra sinensis | reverse complement strand
AAGTATCGTTTTAAGTATGAAGATTGGAGGGTTGCGCTAAGCTATTTCGAGAAAGATGCCTACATGTTTTCGTTTGATTTGAAGAGTGGTTATCACCACATAGAAATAGCGACCGAATACCAGACATTTTTGGGTTTTTCATGGACTTTCCACCGGGCGCAAGATTGTCAGTACTTTTGTTTTTTCGGTTTGGCCTTTTGGTTTATCTACGGCGCCTTACGTTTTCACTAAATGCGTTCGTCCTTTGGAGAAGTATTGGCGTTTGCAGGGGGTTAAAATAGCTATTTGTTTGGATGATGGCTTGGTTATCGAAAATGATTATCGGGTTTGCAAAACGTTGTCCTCTAGGATTAGAGAAGATTTAAGAAGAGTTGGCTTTGTAGCTAATGCTGAGAAATCTATCTGGGAGCCTGTTCAAAGCATCGTTTGGTTAGGATTCTGTTGGAATTCTCTTAATGGTACGCTATCTATTACGGAGCGTAGGCTGAACAAAATTTTTGATCACATCCGAAACATCACGAACAATTACTACGTCTTGTCTGCGAGACAGTTGGCATCTTTCACATGCAAAATAATTTCTACCGGTCCTGTTGTTGGAAACGTCAGTAGAATCAGGACCAGACACTGCTCCATGTCGGTTGCTGCCGCGCCAGACTGGGATTCATTGTTCAAGTTAGATCAATATTGCATTAATGAGGTGGAGTTTGGGAAGGATAATATTATCCAGGGCAATGTTAGATATTGTTTCAGCGGTACCACCCCGAACTGTTTTGTCTACAGCTATTTCGGGAAAGGTTGTCCAAAAGAAAGGTAAGAGCGTTCGCGACAATGCCGAAAGGTAGTATGGGAGATATTCAATAAAATAAATTCAACTTGTAGTGAACGCTCAGAATCGAAGATGCCACGACTGTCCAGTGAAGACCTATGGTAGCGAGCTATTTGGATGAAAGAGTTCTTAGGATATAGCGTAGATGAAGTGGCAATACGCACAAGCTTATGCATGGTGAAGCTCTCTCTCGCTATCACGCTACCAAAACACGTCCAAAAACAAAGGGTTCATTAGCGATGGCTCTGCACGTGCACCACGATTTTTGGTACATTTTTCCGACTTTCTATTGAAAGCATGACATAAAACAATTGTAAGGTTAAAGTCGTCAGAAACATGCTTTCTCTGTGAATTCTAACCCTTTGTTACTAATTCATGGTCTGGATCATTTGACTGAATTTTGAAACCCACTTATATCTCAATGTCAGTAACAAAGCGTGAGCATGTATTGCTAGCTGACGTTTTCGATAGCATTGCTGTCACGTTTTCGTTGACTCAAACTGATCAGTTTACCAAAATGCCTTTCGGCATTGTCGCGTACGCTTTTATGCTTCTTTTGGACAACCTTTCCCGAAACAACTGTATTCTGACGCCAGCAGTACTGGTTGTGGTGCTCACATGACATTGAATCACGAATATGTATGGCATACAATGTGGTCCGAGAATGAGCGTATGAAAAGTTCCACGTGGAGGGAATTGTATGCTATTGAGTTTGCACTTAGATCGTTTTGTGGTGAGCTAAAAATTCTCGTGTGAAGTGGCTTACTGATAATCGCGCTGCCGCGAAGATAGTCGAGGTTGAGAGTATGAGGTACAATTTACAATGCTTTGCTTTGCGTATTTTCCAGATTTGCCTCGCGTATAAGATTTCATTGGATATCCAATGGGTTCCTCGTAATGAAGTTGCAAAAGCTGATTTCATTAGTCGGTTTATTGACGTTGACGATTGGCAGATATCGCTTTCCTTGTTTCTTCAGCTCGAAACATTGTGGGGTCCACACACGGTGGATTGTTTCGCAAATCATTATAATTTTAAACTATCTCGTTTCTTTTCTAGATTCTGGACTCCTGGGTGTGCGGGAATAGATTTTTTCGTTCAATCCTTGAGTGACGAGAATTGTTTGGTCGTCCCACCCGTCTGTCTCGTTTCGAATACGCTCCATTACCTGTTTGAACAGACAGCGGTTGGTTCTCTAGTTGTACCGTTTTGGCCTTCGTCTAGTTTCTGGCCCCTTGTCAGTAGAACTTATGCGAATTTTATTGTGGATTGTAGGGTTTTTTCTGGTAACGGTACGTTGGAACACGGTCGAAACGTGAATGCTCTAT
This sequence comes from Platygyra sinensis, assembly GCA_019787425.1. NCBI lineage: Eukaryota > Metazoa > Cnidaria > Anthozoa > Scleractinia > Merulinidae > Platygyra > Platygyra sinensis. The sequence goes on along the minus strand of JAHPZR010029607.1, from coordinate 25,348 downwards.
TGGGCTCCAAACGTTATAAAGGATCAGTAATGGCTATTAGGCTCAATTTTTCTCGTCATTAGTCTTCACCGAACACGTGTTTACTGGTGTTGAGGTTGTTGTTGATCGGTACTGTTTTCACGAGCTTATTTCTATGGCACTGGCCAACGAGCCGACACTGGTTTGGCAATCAACCTGAGACGGGAGTATGTTGGGTAATGGCACTGGCCTGTTGCACTCACGCGGGCCAACGGCACTGGCTTGGCCGAGTCATACCCTGGTTTTGGGATACGAGTGGTTGTAAACGATTATGATTTATTATGTGGCACTGGCTGGGTTTTATGCTTTATAGAGCGAGGATGGTTAATTTTTGTTTTGGCTTTGTTTTCATTGTAGATTATAGAAAGTAGCCCTGCGTGGAGGAACATCCCGGATAAGTTGAAGGAACGTAAACAGGTCGTTATTAAGCAATTGTTGACCTCTAGAGCTAGCTCGACTGTTAAAAGGTATACTTTGGAAATTAGAAAGTTCGTTTGTTGGTGTCAGAGATTCGGTGTTGAAGTACAATTACCTTTTGATTCTGCGACAATAGCAATATATCTCTCACAATGCTTTCAACACTCTAATTCCAGTGCGTTTCTCGCTCTAGTTTATTCTGCAGTCAAGTGGTTGCACACTTTTGTTCCAGTCAGTAATCCTCTCGATAATAATTTCTGCCGTAATATTCTAGGGTCTGCTAAACGAGTTAGTGGTAAGCCAGTTTCTAAGAAGACACCTATTTCGGCAGATATTATTAAACTGATCATTGATAACTTTGCGGGTCCGCAAAGTAGCTTAAAACATCTTAGGATTGCTACCATTTGTACTTTAGGTTTTGCAGGCTTCGTGCGATACAACGAATTGTGTAACATCCTGCCTAGCCATTTAAATTTTTATGACACATATGTACGACAATTTTCATCCCCCGTAGCAAGACTGACGTGTACCGCGAAGGTAACATTGTTTACATTAATGGCGTTGACAATAAATATTGTCCTGTAAATCTATTAAAGAAGTACATGAAGGCAGCTAGTATTAGTTTCGATTCAAATCTTCTCCTATTTAGACCTTTAATTTATTACTAAAAGAGTAATTCGTATTCCTTACGCAGTTCTAAGTTATCTTATTCCAGGTGTAGGGAAGTATTCAAATCTTGTTTAGAAGAGTTAGGACTCGATCCGAAGTGTTATGGCTTACATAGTCTAAGATCAGGTGGTATCACTTCGGTGGTACATCATAGTGGTAACTCTATTTCAGATAGATTGTTAAAACTTCACGGCCGTTGGAAGACAGATGCCGCTAAGGATATGTATGTTCACGAAGATGTTCACAAACGTCTGGAAATTACGAAATACTTAGGCCTTTAAGCTTGTATCAATTCAATTTCACCTCTCGCGCATATTTAATTTCAGGTAGAAGTCTATGTTGTTACTTTCTCAGGTTTACGCTTTTTCCTATATTGGATGTTAAGGAGATTAGTTTGTTAGTTGATTTATTTACAATTGTAATGCACGTTTTGATATCTGTGAGAATAAACTCGTTCTACTCTGCTAGAGCATCCATCCTACAACCTGTTGTATTCTTGTTTCTGCTTTTACAGGGAGTTGAAAGTGCAAAATAATTTACGTTCGGTTGAACGAAGTGAATTAAGAACGTAAATTTTTTTTTTTTATGAAAAACGCAAACGTTTCTATGTAATAAAGTCGCTTACCATAATTTGGCAGTTCACTTCAATGTGAATCCTATCGCCAGAACTTCCAGCAAAAGTTGCGAAAAGTGAACTGAACAAATCTTTTCGATAGTCCAACGAATTAACGACTTTTTCCCACTGTGTTCACCTTCCTGTAATTCCTCTTTACACGCAAAACACGCTTACGTTTGATTTCTCTTGTTGGTCACCTGATGTAATCATGCGACTCTCCTTGCACAGATGCACATTAATATTAATTTATCTCGACGCACGAAATTGTGTAGTCTTCTGAGTCAATTTTTTCGAGCATTTCAGTTTTTTTCTAAAGCTCTCACTCGTCTGAGTCACGGCATTGTTCGTATTGTTTCATCTCCTTTCTCTAGCCCTGACTCGATTTAATTCACGACATTGTTCAGTGTTCAGTACTATCTCGCCTCCTTTCTTGCCCTGAGCCGCGGACGCTCTTTCGCGATCTTCGCCACTTTTCCGGCTGTTAATTCTTGCTCTCTGTCGTTCTCTTTCATGTTGTGCTTTACATAAACTCTATCTTAAACGTTAGATCAACGTCCCCGAACGTTTGTTGACATAACAAATACAAATCAGTCTTTCTGACAAATCCCGCAGAGAAAAGATAGCATTCCTTAGATCCCCCGTGAGCCTTATCAGGAGACGCCCGTCCTCCAACCCCAGAGTCTGTACTGACGGCGTTCGTTTGGTGGCTCGCTCGTACGCTGACGTCATAACCAATTTTTCTCAGCTTGATGAGTTACCAATTTTTCTTAAGAATTGGGTTTCGCTGCGCGCTTCGCGCGTTCAAGCTCCGCTAATAAAGTTTCCATATAACTGCAATCTCATATTGACGGAATGAGAGGGCTTCATAAGAGGGCAGAGAACAGGTTGAAGACATGCAGCTGACTTTCAAATTTTTGCTTAGAAAATTGACAAATTTGACCCAGATTAAATCATGATCGCCTGCAGATAAGGCAAACACATCGTAACCGAAAATCACGAGCTATTTGTCAGAAGGAAATATGCCTCAAGAAGGCCATTTTTAGCAATAATAGTGTAAAAACTGTTTAAAGAAGTACGTTTTGCAAGGCAGAACAAGTAGCGAAAGAAACAAATTGTCATAAACCAATGCCTTGGAAAACAAAGTTAATCATCGATGTTTGTGTTGTACTCTTAATCAAGCTACGATAGCGTAAGAACAAGAGTGGATTGATTAACAACGAAAAAGTTACAGTATGGTATAGAATATTTAATGAAGCTACTTATGATGAAAAAACGAAAGTTGGTAGCGGTGGGATTCGAACCCACGCCTCCGAAGAGACTGGTGCCTTGAACCAACGCCTTAGACCACTCGGCCACACTACCAGATGTGGAGACTCAATCAATTCTAATCAGTTTGCATTTTATTAAAGCTAAGTTAGTGATCGTAGTTGATTTATACGTGATACCAAGAGAAAAATGCATCACAAGATATTGAAAGTAAAACATTTTATGATCGACGAAACATAAAAGTGCTGCTATCCATTGTTTATAAAAAAAGTAAAAGTTTCTTATTTATCTTAACACAAAGGTGCGCTATATAAGAAGTCTCCTCTGGGTAAAAAAGGAAACCCCGAAGAGAATGGTACCTTAAAGCAGCGCCTTGGACCCCTCGGCCACGCTACCACATATTACGGCCTCAGCAATTCTAACCAGCTTGCATTTTATGAGAGCCGAGTTAGTGGTCGCAGTTGATTTATACCAAGCAAGAATACAGCACAAAATATTGAAAGAAATACAATCTATGATCAACAAAATATAAAATTGCTGCTATTCATTGTTTATAAATATATAAAGTTAAAGTTTCTTATAAGTCTTAACATAAGGGTGCGCCATATAAGGAAGTCTTCCTTCGGTATATTTTTCTGTTATTACCGTTCACTTGCGCAGGCTAATTCCACTTGGCGTGCGATTTGAATGCACGAAAGTTAAGCTGTAAGTGAATTAAAGTACATTAGTTGTTTTTACTTGCCAGAAATTAAGTTGCCGTTATCACAAACAGTGGTAATTGAAAGAATTTTTGATCGATAATCTTGCCGTTTGGGTTACCGTCGACAACAGGGGGTTCGTTTCTTGTAGAGAAGCCACGAAAAAGCAAAAAAAAATAAAAAATAAAAAAATACGCAGTAGGTATTGTCGGTCAAAGCGCGAAAGCAACCATTTTTAAGGTGAAAATTATCCGGAAGCGCCTATGCGCTTTAATTCACTGCCTACACAATACCATAATGCACCTCTTTTACTCCCCCCCCCCCCCCCCCACAAAAAAAAAAAAAAAAAAAAAAAAAAATTGCATACTCATTGTTTGCAATTTCTCCTAGGACATGAACATGTCCGAAGAGTAACCTAAAACAATGCCTATGCAATTTTTTTTTCTTTTTTTTTTCGGGGGGGGGGGGGGGGGAAGGGGGTTAAAGAGGTGTATTATGGGATTTGTGCACGTAGAGAATTACTTACCTTGGCGTTTTGATCGAGCTGTATACGACTAATGTCTGATGCAAAAGATGAAACTTGGCAGCGGTGGGATTCGAACCCACGCCTCCGAAGAGACTGGTGCCTAAAACTAGCGCCTTAGACCACTCGGCCACGCTACCAGATACGGAAGGATAATTATTTGTAATCAGTTGCCATTTTTTCACAATAAGTTTTTAGTCGAAGTTGATTTCAATCCAGGAAACAAAAAAGAGCAAAATTTTCCAAGACAAGCATCGTATGATGGATAACACTTAAAAGTGCCGGTTTGTATATGTAATCGCATGGGAGCGAGGGCAATTAAGGATTAATTTCACGAGTATTTTCAAAGTTTTCACAAAATTGCCCGAGTCGCGAAGCGACGAGGGCAATTTGGAAAACTTTGAAAATACAAGTGAAATTAATCCTTAATTGCCCGAGAGCACTTGCGATTACTTGTTTATCACATAAAGGGCAAAATTTTGTACAAAGGTTCAAGGTCTTGCCGTCGCGTAAACAGGTTTGCCGGTTGTCATTATTTAACAGGCTAGCAGTAACACGGGGAAAGCCTACTATAATAGTAAGCAAAACACAGCAACTTGATTCAATTCACTCAAAGCCATTTCTTTACAAACAAAACTATAAGCAATCTAATTTTATTCACCTGTTTTGCGAAGCTTGCAACGGCGTGAAACTACTTGTTCTTCGATCGATGATAGACGTAAACAAGTGTCCAAACGGGCTCTAATAACTTCTTGAATCCAAAACTGTCCTTTCCACTGTGAAAACTTCACGAATCAACAAAATTTACGTTCTTTTTACGCCGATAAAGTGAGCTGTAATACTAATAAGGCGACCCGAAGCAAAACGAAGAAATTAACTTTCAGTTTGGCGGCCATGAAGTTCTGTAATTCTATGTTTCGTGCAACACCAGCCGTCTCCACTCAAACGTTTTTCAGGCTGCGAATCAATGCATTTTTAGTCGGAAAAATCCTTTTGCTTTTCCACCAAAAGACTGCGCTTTGTTGCATGTTGATTCTCTTTCACGCTAAGATGAAATAACCGTGTTTAGATCAAACTCAGAAGCGATGCGTTTCTGAAATTGCTTTTCAAAATCCGTTTGAAGCGGGAAACCAACTCAATGCAGGCGTGCTCAGCCAATCAGCATCAAGTAATTTTGCCCGGGGCAATTACAAAAATTAAGAAAAAATGCCCTCTGTCTCAGCCAATCAGCATTCAGTAATTTTGCCCCGTATGTGATAAATATAATAATTATAATAAAGTTTCCATATAATGGACGCTTATATTCGCCGAACGAGAGTGCTTTATCAGAGAACAGAGGGACCAGGTTAAAGAGATTCAGCTGGATTTCAAAATTTTTGTTTCGGAAAATTGACCAATTTGACCCAATTTAAACATAAATACCCTGTAAATAAGAAAAACACAGCGTAAACGACAATGAAACGAGCTATTTGTCAGCAGGAAACATCGTGCTCAAGGAGGCCATTGTTAACAACAGTAGTGTAAAAACTGTTAAAAGAAATAAGTTTTGCCATTGTAATAAACCAATGCGCTGGAAAAACAATGTTTATCGGATATCTTTGTGTTGTTTTCTTAATCAAGCCATGATAGCCTAAGAACAAGAGTACATTAATCCATGATAACGAAAAAGTTACAAGATCGTATTGAGTATTGAATCAAGCTATTTACGATGAAAAACAGAAACTTGGCCACGTCTCCGAAGAGACTGAGGCCTTAAACCAGCTCCTTAGAAACACTCGGCCACGCTACCAGAAACGCAAGGACATTTCTTCGAAACCAGTTGACATTTTATCACTAGCAGCAGGTTTTACCGCGGAAACGCTGCTTACAAATCCGGCATAACACTGTAGCGTTAAACTCGCACCTAGGCCTTTCCGTGCGCAGCTATTTTTTTTTTTTGTTTGGTTTTTATATAAATTTGACCAGGGAGGCAACTCTTTGCCAAAACATTTTGAACGCACTGCGAATATTCGCTCGAATCTCTAAGTTTCATTACTTTCACGAAACCAAACAAACACAAATTGAGGTCGGAAGGTTTCTCTACACTTGCCCATCTCCCACACAGGCTTTTTGACGTGTAAAGTTTTTACAAAATCCTTCCCCTTCTCCCTTATCGCAAAATCTCGCTAAAACGCTTCTGCTATTAGCTCCCGACACTGTTGTTTTCGTACGGAGATTGGGGGGCCTCGTAAGCACAAGAAAAACTGCGAACAGCGGGGGGTGGGGGGGTATTTGTAAAGTTTTGTCGTGTCAAAAAAGCATGTGTGGGAGATGCAGGGGAGCTTGAGTGCGCGCTGGATGACAAAACTTTGCAAAAGTCGCAAGAATTCTCCGACTGTTGCAACAGTATTCGAAAACATATTCGGCCAAGTTGTAGAAAAACCTTCCGACCTCATTTTGTGTTTGTTTGGTTTCGTTAAAGCAACGAAATTTAGAGATTCGATTGATTATTTGCAGTGTGTTCAAAATGTTTTGGCAAACAGTTGCCTCCCTTGTCAATGTTATATACAAATTATTATTTTATTTCATTATTTTTTTTTTTTACTGAGCGCAGAAAGGCGTAGGTAGGAGTTAGCGCCACAGTGTTACGCATGATTTGTAAGGAACAGTTTTCCTGGTAAAATTGCTTAAGCTAGAGATGACAACAGAAGACAAAGGTAAACTATTCATTCTTTTCGTTCCTTTATTTACTCTCGATCTCGGCAAGATTGTGTGCTCCATGTGTGTTACCGTTGACTTGCCCGGGTCAAATTAAAATTCGGGCTATTTGAATGTAGCAAAGGCAAGCTGTAAGTGATTTAAAATACTTTTGATGTTTTTAATTGCATAAAATTTAAATGTCGTTATTCAGCAAAAAGGAGTAGCTGACAGATTACTAGTTTTATTTAAAGAAACTTTGATCAAAAAACTTACCATTGAGCTTAACTGAGTAAACAAAAGGGGGATCCTTCGTGTAGCAAAGCCACGAAAGAGGGAGAGGAGGCACCCATGCTCTTCAACAGCGCACCTTGGTGTTTCAATGGAGCTGTATAGGACAAAGAGCGCTTTCCATTTGAATGGAAAAATCGGTTTTCCCGGTGGGAAGCCAAATGGAACAGGTCTTTCCACAGGAAATTTTTGGGAAAAAAAAGGGATACCTTCAGAAGTATTCCTCTTTTTTCGTTTTCACAAGAATTACCGGAAAATCACTGTACCATTTACTTTATCACACTAATACCATGCTCCTTGGCAAAAATAAGCGATTTCGCTCGAGAATGGCGTCCTCCTTCATGTTGAGTGTCCAATATGCGGTTTTCATTTTGAACAAGCGAAACGTTGCAATTGTTACAGACACACATCAGAGAAAAAGCAATCTTATCGTTGGCCACTAAATGTATTGATCTTTTAGGACAGTACACTTTCCGTAACGAGCTGAACCACCCTCGAGACACGGCTACATGTAACATTAAACCGATCGGCAATTAGCCGCGTTTGCTCCTCGTTTGCAATGCACCACAAGAAGATTGAAACTTGTTTCCGTGCGCCTATAACTTGCCTTCCGAATGGGTTTCCGAAGGAAAGCTGTCTCCCATGCCCACTATCTTCTTTTCTTACGGAAGTGGCTTTGAAATTCATCAATGGAATATAGAAGGGTACTGTTTGTTCGAAATACCCATGACGCCGATTCAAACTTCTCCGGGAAATTAATGTTGCCATAGAAAACATGCATGGGCAAGTCATCTTCTTCGTCTTCGATTAAGTGAAATGCGTAAATATCATCCAACAGAACTTCAAACACCACTGCATATTCGCCAGCCATGTTTGTTGTTGGCAAGCTTTAGCACCCGGGCTCTCCCAGGAAAAAGTGAATTTTTGTCAAATGGTACAGCGGCTCCCGTTCCACATTTTCCGGAGGAAAAATTATACTATTCCATCTGGAGCAAAATTATCACCGGTTTTTCCAGTCGAAAGGAAAGGCGCCCCAAGTTTCTCATTGATGTACAAAATGAAATTTGGCAGCGGTGGGATTCGAACCATGCCTCCGGAGAGACTGGTGCCTTAAACCAGCACCTTAGACCACTCGGCCACGCTACCAGATATGTAGTCACGAGCAATAATTCTAACCAGCCAGCATTCTTTAGAGTTGAGTTAATGCTGATTTATACCAAGAAGGTACACAACAAGATATTGAAAGAAAAACATGTGAATGACAAGCCATTGAAAAATAAAGTTAAAGTTTCTTATTATCTTAACATGAGCGTCCACTATATAAGGAAGTCTTTCTTGGGTATAATTTTCAGTTAACGTTGACTTGCGCGGGTCAAATTCAAAATTACGGGCGATTTGAATGCACGAAAGGTAAGCTGCAATTTGGTTAAAACGTGAAAGCAAGTATGTTTAGAGTGGAAATTAGGGGAGGCACCTATGCCTTTTAATTGCGTACCTTGGTGTTTCAATCGAGCTCTATACTATTAAGGTCTGATGCAAAAAATTGCAAACTTGTCAGCGGTAGGATTCGAACCCACGCCTTTGAAGGTGCCTAAAGCCAGTGCCTTACACCACTCGGCCACACTACCTGGCATTTTATCACCAGAAGTTTTTTAGCTGAACTTGATTTCAATCCAGGAAAGAAACCAACTGAGCAAAATCTTCAAAGAGAAGCATCGTGTGATCGATAACACATTCAAGTGCCGGTGGTAATATTAATTAAAGTAAAGTACCATACAACGCGCGCTTATGTTGGCCGAAAGAGAGTGCTTTATCAGAGGAAAGAGAACTAGGTTGAAAACATTCCGCTGGGTTTGAAATTTTCCTGCGGAAAATTGACAAATTTGACCCAAATTAAACATACCCTGTTAATAAGACAAACATAGCGTAAACGACATTAAGCTATTTGTCAGCAGGAAATATCATGTTCAAGGAGGCCATTGTAACCAAAAGACTGTTTAAAAAAATAAATTTTGCAAGACAAAACAAGTAGTGAAAGAAACAAACTGTTATAAATTAAACCGATGCGCTGGAAAACAATTTTTATCATAACTGTTAATGTGGTCTAAATCAGGCTACGATAGCTAAGTTTCAAGTTTCAAGTTTACTAAGTCTTCCAAAAAAACTTACTTACAATAAACACCTTCTGCAAATAGCGAGCTAATCTAGGCAGGCGGTGTTAAGGACATACAAACACGAATTTCTACTTGAAGGCGTTAAAAAAGTCTATTTTGAATACATTATTTGTCAAAAGAGGAAAAAAAGTGATAAAAAGTGAAAAAGAATATTATAAATTATGATTGAATTATAATTAAGATGCCTTTTTTATTTCAGAAATAAGAGTGCTAGTGTCAGCATTACTGTCCAGAGTTTCTTAAGTTACAAATATTAATGCTCGAATTTTATTTTTGAATATGTGCTTTGGTAGTCTTCGATAGCTTTCGGGATAGCTTAGCGACAAGAGTGCATTACTTAATAACGAAAAAGTTACAATATCGTATTGAGTATTTAATCAAGCTACTTACGTTGAAAAGAAGAAACTTGGCAGCGGTGGGATTCGAACCCACGCCTCCGAAGAGACTGGTGCCTTAAACCAGCGCCTTAGACCACTCGGCCACGCTACCAGATGTGGAGGTCAAAGCAATTCTAACCAACTTGCATTTCATTAGAGTTGAGTCGGTTATCGCAGTTGATTTATACCAAGGTAAATATGCACCCCATGATATTGAAAGAAACTTTACATGATCGACATAACATAAAAGTGCTGCTATTCATAGTTTATGAAATAAAGTTAAAATTTATTATCAGCCTGAACACGAGGGTGCGCTATATATGGAAGATTTTCTAGTTAGGGTATAATTTTCAGTTACCGTTGACTTGCGCGGGGCAAATTCAAAATGGCGGGTGATTTGAATGCACGAAGAGTAAGTTGTAACTGAATTGAAGTGCCTTTGTTGTTTTTACTTGCCAAAAAATCAAGATGTCGTTATTCAACAAAAAGAAGAAATTGATAACTTACTATTTTACTGAAAGAATCTTTGATCGAGAAACTTACCGGTTGGCTCACCGTGAACAACGAGAGGTTGACGGATTGGGTGGAGAAGCCACGAAAGAAAAAGTTATACGCAGTGGGTATTGTATAATACTGTCAAAACAAGCATGTTTTGGGTGAAAATTAGAGAGAGGCGCTTATGCCCTTTTACAGCGTTACTTAATGTTTTAATCGAGCTATAAAATGACCAAGGCAAAACTGAAACTTGGCAGCGGTGAGATTCGAACCCACGCCTCTTAAGAGACTGGTGCCTTAAACCAGCGGCTTAGACCACTCGGCCACGCTACCTGATATGCAAGGATGATTATTTGTAACCAGTTGGCATTTTATCAGCAGGATGTTTTAGTTGAAGTTGCTTTCAATCCAGGAAACAAACAAACTGAGCAAAATCTTGAAAGAGAAGCATCGTCTGATGGATAACACATAAAAGTGCTTGTGGTAATAATAATTATAGTGAAGTTTCCATATAACGCATGCTTATATAGGCCGAAAGAGAGTCCTTTATCAGAGAACAGAGAACGAGGTCGAAGACATGAAGCTGGCTTTCAAATTTTTGCTTTGGAAAATTGATAAATTCGCTGTTATTAAGACAAACCCAGCGTAAGCGAGCTATTTTTCGAGAGTCAACAGAAAATATCATGCTTATACGGAGTCCTTTGTAAACAACAGTAGTGTAAAAGCTGTTTAAGGAAATAAATTTTGCAAGACAAAACAAGTAGCGAAAAAAACAAATTGTAATTAACCAATGCGCTGGAAAACAATGTTTATCATTGATGTTTGTGTTGTATTCTTAATCAAGCTACGATAGCCTAAGAACAATTGTGCACTTAACCAAGCAAGGATAGCATTAATTAACAACGAAAAAGTTACAATATCGCATTGAGTTTTTAATCAAGCTACTTATGTTGAAAAATGGAAACTTAACAGCGGAGGGATTCGAACTCGCGCCTCTGAAAGAATAGACTGGTTCCTTAAACCAGCGCCTTAAACCACTCGGACACGCTACCTTGCAATTATTGGAGATGAGTTAGTGGTCGAAGTTGATTTATAGCAAGAAAAAAATATACCACAAGATATTGATAGCAAAACATCATATGATCGACAAGACATAAAAGTGCAGCTATTCATTGTTTATAAAATGAAATTAAAGTTCCTTATTAGTTTTAATAGGAGGGTGCGTTATAATTTTCAGTTACCGTTGACTAAATTTATGCGCGGGTCAAATTCAAAACATATCGGGCGATTTGAATACAAGAAAGATAAGCTGTATTTGAATTAATGTACCTTTGTTATTTTTTTACTGCATAAAACTTAAATGTCGTTATTCAACGAGAAGTAGTAATTGACAGACTACTATTTTATTGAAAAAATCTTTGGTGGAGAAACTTACCATTGGGCTTGACTGAGTGAACAACGGGGGACCTGTTTTTTAGAGAAGCCTAGAAAAATATAAACACAGTGGGTATTGTGAAGAATACTGTCAAAAAGGGACGCAAGCGTGTTTTAGGTGAAAATTAGGGGAGGCGCCCATGCTCTTTAATAGCGTACCTTGGTGTTTCAATCGAGTTGTATATGACCTAGGTTCTCATGATGCAAAAATTAAAATTGGCAGACTGGTGCCTAAATCCAGCATCTTAGACCACTCGACCACGCTACCAGATGTGCTAAATACTGGTCTCAAGCATTGCAAATCTAGGGGCGCTACCACGCTACCGACTGCATGTGAGAATCTTGTCCGAAGTCGTAAGTACGGACCAAACGCAGTGAGGTTCAACCACGGTACACCAGTCGTGACACAGCTTTTATTTCATATGGTTAGATGAGGAGGAAACTTTTATTATCAGAGCAACGGAGCGGGCAACATTGAGATATTTTAGTTTTTGTGTTCTTTTTAGTGGAGAATGAAGCACGCTGTGTTTTGGAAAGACCAGTCCGGGCCACAACCAGAACTGGATATATAGTGACGTCATCGAATCTCACAAAATGGCGCCCACACTTAGGGACGCGATACGTGGACATATCTCGGCCCTTTTCTCGGCGTTGAAGGGCTCTTTTCTCACAGTACTTTGGGAACTTTCCCATTGAATAATGAAGAAAGCACGCAGAGTGAAAAAAATGGCGTCTGAAAAGGATTTCATGCGGTTTTATACGTGAAATCGTTGAAATTGGGTGTGTTTAAGGGCAACAATCTTCCTGACAAGGCACCAAACATCCAAAGAAATCAGGTACGTAGCAATTTTTTTCCGTCTTTCAAAAAATTAGTGCGAAATCTGCATACAATTTCCTTGCATTTGGTGGTATTTTCATTTTAGTGCAAGACTTCCTCACATAGTGCTGTGCTTCCAAACGTGCAACATGCAACCCCAGGGGTGTGGACAAATCGTGGGGTATGCCACATGGCCTAGGCCATGGTGTAGGCCATGGCCTACCCTGTGGCCTACCCTATGGCCTACTCTATGGCTTACCGGTGGTCAGATTTTGTAAAACATTAACACGACATTGATAATAAGAGTCGACTGAGTACGCTGCATAGACTTCTATCAATCGAACAGGGGCATCCCAAAAGTCACTGACACGATTTTCAATAGGGAACGAACCAATGCAAATCTTACCGCACTCGGGCTAAAACGATCTATTTGTATCTTTCCTTGGTTTCCTGGCATGTACCTTTCTCTGGTTCACTTAATAGCTGTTTAAAATACCTCTCTGGACACCACAGAAAATTATATTTTACATGTTACATGCAAAAATCGGGTGATGTTTGTTTGATATCCCTATGTCCTCATGCTAACGGTATCGCGTCTCCGAGAGTTCTCACGTCCTCGTGCCCCACGACTCAGAGATCGACGGCTCAAATTGCCTCTTTTGTGAGTCTCACGACCCCGAGTCCACGCGTCCCCCAGTCCACACGTCCCTGATTCACGAATCCAGTATCACAGTCCCCGTCCCACATTTAGTCACAGCCCGCTGTTCACTTCTTATTTACACTAACACTCCACTAAATGTTACAAACTGACAGCCACTTAAATGGATCGTGGCGCCGCCATTTTGGGTAACGCAATATTGGACCTTCTACTCCCTTTTATTAAAGCTGAGTGCTTGACTCGAGGATACGTTGAAGACAGAGAGAAACAGGGTGTTTTAAGGCGGAGAGCTGTAACATTGGCATATTTTGTTTTGTTCCATCTGACTTTGAAAATCATGTTGGTGACTTTTTAGTATACCCCTATTCGATTGATAGAAGTTTATGCAGCGTACTCAGTCGACTCTTACCAATGTCGTGTTAATGTTTTACAAAATCTGACCAGCGGTAAGCCATAGAGTAGGCCATAGGGTATGCCACAGGGTAGGCCATTGCCAAGTTCAAGTTCAAGTTCAAGTTTATTAAATCTTCCAAAAGAATTAGTTACAGTGAACACCGCCTGCAAATAGCGAGCTAATCTAGGCAGGCGTTAGCATGAGGACATTGCCTACATCATGGCCTAGGCCATGTGGCCTACCCCAAGTTTTGTCCACACCCCAACACCAGATTAGCTGCATCCTTACAAGTGTTTGTGTTGCCGACATTGAGCATGTGGTTGTGAACAAAAGAAGAAATCACTTGCACCAAGGTATGTAATCTACTTTGAATAGTAATTCCATCAGTAATTTTGACATTTGAATTCAAAGAAACTGCTGTACAGTTCCAAGTTCTACTATAAGTTTGATAAAATTATATTCGATTTGGTGATGTCATGCATGTTCAATAGAACTTAAAGGACAATTTAATCTTTGGTAGAAAGACAGTAGGTTAAAAGTAGACACAAGTTTATAATGGACTTAAAAATTCAATTGTAGTCATGGTTGTTTGTATAAATGTACATACATTCAAAATAACTCTTTTAAATTTAATACATATTGCAGGACCTAGCTGATTAAGAGGAAAAATCCTCAGATCAGTCCAATCATTTGAGGGCTATGAGGACATGCAGATAAGAGAACCGGTAAGTTAACCATCTCCAAAATAATAATAAAGCATTTACCCTTTGGCAAGAGAGCAATTACAAATTGAGAATTCAGAAGATCAGTTACGTCTATTATTATTATCTGGAGTTATTATTATCTGGAGCTTGTCTCTTATTAGAATGGCACCAGCCTGTAAGCAAGCATGATGGTGATGCATAGAGAGTGCCGCTTACTAGAGCTGTTAAAATTAAGCTTGGGATATGTATCAACCACTACCACTGTTGTAGTGATAATTAACAATTATTCACCGAAGTGGAGGTAAATATCCACCACTTTCACGGACACTGAGGTGAATAATTGTTTTAGTATATACCACACAAGCTGAATAACTAGCGACCCAAATAGTAACTTTATTTGTGACAATATACCAACAAAAGCCATTTTGTTTTTCTGTGCCTGCTTGGAAGTGAATAGCACTTGGCTAATCACCTCCGAGCTAGCCAATCAGCGCGCGCGAAAAGTACTATTCACTTGTGTGGTATATACTAATGCTAAACATTGTTTATTTGTCACAGAAGCCATGAGCAAAATATCATTGAAATGTACAAATTACTGTCACTAATGTTATTCATTAGTCTAAACTTGTAAAACTTAAATTTAAAGAAAATGAAAACACAGATGTATTTTGTACATTGGCTATTCCTTTCTTTTTTCTGTTAATTAAAAGAATGTGGACTTCTGGCAGTAGATCCTAGTGGGTCTATATTGCATTTTCTGTAGTGATCAAATGCAATAACTAAATTTAAATTAATAACCATTTCAACAAACTTTTAGTTCTTGGACCTCCCTGAAAACCACTTAAGTAAGTGGAGCCTACTGTTTAAAGATTGTTGTTGTTACTGTAGCTACTGCTGCTGCCGCTTACTACTACTACAACCTTCGGTCATCCGACAGTTGCCAACCCATAATTCCCCATGCCAGACAAAAAAAAATCCCAACTCTAGTTGAACATTATGTCTGGCCGAATTTTTCCTCTGGGACAAACATATGTTGCGACGAATCAAAAATGAAATTTAACATGTGTTCTTCTACCAATTTCTGTTTTGTGTTTGTTCAACCATAGTGGAGTCTTAGTCAGGCATAACTTATTTTTGTGAACAAAGATAATTATTTGTAGCCTTGTACTACTACTCCTTCTGCTGCAGCTGTTGTTGTTGTCGTCATTATTATTATTATTATTATTAATATTATTATTATTATTATTATTATTATTATTATTATTATTATTATCATTATTATTATTATTATATTATTGTTATTATTATTATTGTTGTTGTTGTTGTTATTTTTATTGTTATTATTAATATTATTAGCATCTTACATGCTAATGCTTTAATTTCCTTATTTCCTTTAGGTTATGAGATGGAAGAATGACAGAAAGTTTGAAGGAAGATAAACCTATGATTTTGGAATTGAATGCATGATTTCATTTAAATGTCAACATTTAGTCCACATAATTTTTTTCAAAACTTAAGTTTGAGGAGTATTTTCAATAGACCCATGAAAAGCATATTAATGTTGATCTTGACCTTGAATATTAAATGACTGTCATGCAGTTTGTATTGAATTCTTATTTTATGAGGCCAGACTCCAAGTAAATATGGACTGACTTCATTAATATTAATTACTTACAATATCGAAGAAACCATTTTTCTTTTAATTATACGGGTAGTTCTTTCAGTGTTTCAATGTTTATTCAAGGTTCCTTTAAAACAGTACTATGCAACTGGTTATTACCACACAATCACATCATACAACTTTGCAGACATGCATCTCCATCACCCATCATAGAAGAAGTATTGATTGGTGACATCAAAGACTGGATGAGACAAGTCAGAAACTTGATGCTGTATTTAAATCTCACATCGGTAGATAAGTAATAGCACATAAAAATAATCAATGTTCCGGGAACAGTGCTTTAGTGGTACCTGATTTTGTGACAGATAAATATTCCAAGACCTGTGATTTCCAGCCACACCACTACTATTCACTGTACTATTTGCCCAGTAAGAATACATATCCATATCTCCTAAATTACATGTTTTTTTTTTCCATTTTGCCATTGTTTGTGTATTTAGAACATGGAATAGGAATGACAGAAAAATAGCATCTTAGATGAGGGTTTACTTCAAGTTAGTTTCACTTGGACAGAGACAATTAATAAACAAAAACAGCAGATGCTTATTTGTGAAAACAAAATAGGATTGTTTACGGATACCGTTCGAATGTTCCCATATATTATATGGCATTGTAGCATACCATATTATCAGGCAAACACTGGTTGCAAACGGACTGAACTTTTCATATGTTCATGTCGAAACAGTATTATGCCGAACTGTTAACCATCAATTCAACTACAGGGGTTTAATTAATGTGCCAGTCCGCTAGGCCAAAATATCTTCGCTCACAACAAACGGAGACCAGTCCTGGACTTGCAAATACTCATCCACTTTCGAGGGATCGCTTTTTAAACCTCAAACCATTTTCACCACATAATATGCCTCTTTTGGGGTGTTTTCCTCTTAATTTGCTTAGGTATCTTGTAATATTCATTAAAGCTTAGCGAAAACTTAGCGAAAAGTCCACACGTTCCACTACACTGGTGACACGCGTACCCGGTTTCCACACAACTCTTGGCGAATCAACAGTATCTTGATATCTGTGCATCGAATCCTTGGGCAGATAAATTGTCTCAATAAATCCGTCCTATATGGTTGATTTTCATGTATAGTTGTGCTTCGAAGTTCAAACATTCTGCGCCTCTTGCATGATCTCGAAGAGCGGGAGAGTTAGTTACCTGGGACTTTCCTTTCGCGGTCAAGTCAATGTTTTGGTTTAGCCTGTTAGCCAATGAAGTTACAGGAAATTTTATATCCAGTTCTGGTTGTGGCCCGGACTGAAGACAGAAAGAAATAATAAAAAAAGAAACCAGAGAAAGAATGAAAGACAGAAAGAAAGAACGAGAGGGAGAAAAGAAGAGATTAAATCCCAAAGGGGAAAGTGCGTACAGGACGAGAGTTTTCCGGAATGATATATGGATGAATATATTGAACTCGCTTCAACTTTATATCCATCAGTAAAACAAGATAAAAGCACATGCCTCAATACCGCGAGTTTCTAATGTAGCTGCCAATCCATTTGTCCGGTATAAACACTAGTGGTCCGGCATCATTTTTTTTATTTAATAATTTTTTTTCATAGTTTTTCCTTGGCGTGGCTTACAATATCACTTCTTGGATTTCGCAGAGGTGCGAGAGAGCTGAGGAAGGATAATTACTCAGCTAGAACTAGTTCTAAAGATCCTTTAAACTGATTCTTTTGATTTACAGGTAAAAGCAAATAAACCACTTGGGACTTCGGGGGGAACACTGATAAAGCTTGTAAATCTTCACTCAGTTAACGGCTCGTGGTTTGCAAACTTTTTCCCCGCGTGGTTTTATTTCGTACGTAAGCCCATAGAAAGCGTGTTTTATTGCTTAACTAATTGCTTGTGTATAACGATGTTTCTTGCTTACAAACATTGACGACATATTTCTTTTGATATTCAAATTTTCCCGCCACTGAACAATAACGTGCATTGTTTCAACAGCCAATAAACCTCTAGTTGACACATTAACGACAATAGGTGACGTAACGAGAAACATCTCTATACTTTATTTGTTCTTTAATTGATTGATAGCGGCTAATCGTGAAAGATGGCAGCGATGGGATTCGAACCCAGGCCCCCGCAGAGACTGGTGCCTTAAACCACTCGGCCACGCTACCAGATATCAGAGTGCATTTCATCACCAGTAGTTTTTAGTTTAACTTGATTTCAATCCAAGAAACCAAGAAATTAAACTGACCAAAATTTCCAAAGAGAAGCATCATGATCGATAACACGTAGGCTTTCTCCAAGATGGATAGCACTGCGAGTCACGTATTTCACGAGGTCAGGGAGTCAAAAATGTGATCTTAGGTTGGACGTCATATTTTCAGTGCCCCTCCCTAAAGCCGCTGGTTATGTCAATAAGCTGTGTGATGCGATGATTATGGAACGTTATTTTGAGACTACTTAAATCACGAAATCCAGAACGTCAAATTACGCCCCCCTCAAACAATTCAGTGGAATTTTGACATAGCCCAGCTACTAGAACAAACACAGAACAGATATTATATATGTTCAGTGGTGAGCCATCCCACGACTGGTCCTCAACAGTACCTTGAAGCAAACAAACAATCAAACAAACAAACAAACGGCGAGAAAGTCAAGTTGCTGTGCTTATTGTAAACGTTTAAGTGGTTTGGATTAATAGCACATCCGGGCTATGGAAAATCAGACCTGTCCGATTGCTTAGTTGTTCAAAATGGAAGTTTCTGTCATGTTTTAACCACACCACCATGCTTCTTTTAATTCAAAGTGACAACTGAAAATGGTTTTAATTTCAAACCATTATTTACATGCTTTAGAAAATAAAGCCCAAGAAATGGAAAGAAGCCCAAAAAGAAGAAATAACTGTGCTGCATTAATCTGAAGCAATTTCCCTTTTCCCTGTATATGGAACAAATCAGGTAAATCATACTCACATAAATTAAACTGTTATGCACAGAACATCTGAAATCAATAAATGAATGCATGTTGTCATTTCTTTCCTTTTGAAAAGGACACTCGAGAATATTAGTCTTTTTGTTCATGGTCATCCTTTGTCACGTTTAGTTATCACGAACCTGTCAGTTTGCAGATAATTTGTTTCCTTCTCTACTTCAAAAGAAGCTTATCTCGTCTAGGTGAAAACATCTTTAAGTAACTTTTAAATTTTATCATAATCCCAGCTTAAATTCTAAATTTCGCCAACTGGCATTCATCATTAGCATCACGACAGTTATGTAATAAAAAGAAATAAAGATTTTAACAAATTTACTAACTAAATATCTAATACCTAATATATATATTTTTTTCCTCACTGTAGTGGCTGAGGATGGAAATTTCTGACCAGCGAAACTTAAACCGCATTTTGCTGTCACGGAAATCGGTTGGCTGACGCGTGGGTTTATGATTTCAAGAGGCGTTTCTTTGAAATGACGCTGATGTTCATTTTTACTTGCCTGATAAGATATATAAAGCTTCTAACATCTTCGTCAGCTTCAGACAAACATTATACCGGTCGGGGTTATCTTAGCTAAATTGAAGAACCTTCGCCGAAGAACATCATGAAGTTTGCTGGAAATCTTTCAACGTACATCTTCGTCCTCTTCCTGTACAGAGGTATACATGTAATTCCAGTTTGCCTCTTTCTCCTTCCTAACCTAAATCTTGTGTTCTGCTTTCAATTCCAGAAAAGAAAAATCGGAGGCAGAAGTAGTTTTGCTTCCTTTTAAAAGGACCGCCGGCAGTTCTTTTAAAAGGAAGCTCCGGCGCGGTTGATTGCTCTGCGGTTTCAGCACATGGACATCTCAGCAGCCGCGGAATGAACACTATACTGATTAGAAGAAAACTAGTCTTAGAGTTGTTTTTTTCAAAACAACCGAAGCAGTACAAAGCTCGATCTGACACCAAAACGTGAAATTTATTTCTGGCTCGGTTTCTTGTTGTATGATCCAGTTACTTTTTTCTTTAACTTATTGTATATGCGTGAATTATGGATGAAAACAACTCAATTCTATCACTCTCATACTTGATAGGTTTGGATGCAGCTAAATATTGTTCTAATTTGCACGAGGCCTGCCTCCTTCCCGAAGATTCAGGGCCATGCAGAGCTGCTTTCAGGCGATACTTTTTTGACAAGGAGATAGGTCACTGCAAGGAGTTCATTTACGGCGGCTGCCAAGGGAACAAAAACAACTTCATGTCTCTTAGAGATTGCCAGATAAAATGCCCAAGTAAGTAAGGTTTTGCTTCAATAAATTACTCAGAAGGTTGTGAAAGAAACTCGGGAAGCTAACAGGCTTCAGTGCTTCCTTCCATGAACAACAGAGAACATATATAATGAAAGTAAGCAATGGCTTCAAACGTTGTGATATTCAGTAATTTTTGTGTTTCTTTTTTTTCTTTTTAATCCAGATTAACAAAATTAAAGCCTGCGCTTATATTTATCTGATTAGATTTAATCCAGTGTAACCTCTAAGTCTTTTCTTTTTAGAAACGAAAATCTTCTAATTTCTCCTGTATTCAAATTGACTAAAAATACCTACATTCAGTATACTAGATAAATTTTCCAGATTTACTTGAATCGAATACACCGTCCAAAGTAGAACATAGGAAGTGTGCGAGGAAGGTGACCTGCAGTACAACGGCAGTGCAGCTGCAAGGGCCACTGCATGGGCGATTTCACGAAAAAAAAAAAAAAAAAAAAAGATCAAAAGTTGCAAATCTCTTCAGTTGAACAATAAAGAGTATTATATTCAGGTATGAAAGTATTAAGGAGGATATTGTGCAATGCTTATCTTTTTTTTTTTCTGCTCTTTAGACACCCTCCCTAGGTGTTCATTACCTATGGAGCCGGGACCATGTAATGGATACTTCCCGGTTTATTATTACAGCGCTTGCACTGGAACGTGCGAGCGTTTTATCTACGGCGGATGCTTTGGAAACAAAAACAAATTCTGGACCAAGTCTCAGTGTTATAATACTTGTGTGGGTAGGTTTCTGTTCTTGCATCCTCTTGAGAAGCAACGTACACAACATTTGCAAAGGCATTACAATTACAACATTTTATGAAATTTAAGGAAATGACTTGTTTTGCAGGTAACAGATTAAACGTTATTTCATCAGTCAATTTAGCAGCAGCCTGTTACTTGCCAAAGGAGACTGGACCATGTAGAGGATATTTCGTTAGGTACTTCTACAACATAAGCACGGGCCGATGTCAGCGGTTTTGCTTATGGCGGGTGCCAAGGGAACAACAATAACTTCAAGACCTTTGGAGAATGCAGCAACCACTGTGACGTAAGTGAAAACCACTTATGTTGTTGTCGCAAAGAATAGAAACAATATATCCTAGGCTGACACCGAGGCTGCCCGGGTGCTCTCTTGTACCATGCAGGGTCAGGGGTCTCACAGGCACTTTACTCTGATAGGGCCTGTGTGTCCACGTTCGGTTTCCTAAACACACGCTGGAATGTGTTGGAAAGTAATCGTTCTTGGGTTGCTCCCCTTCTGCTGATTTTGTGACTGTAATGAGTGTATTGGCCAATCCTATTGCTCAATTATAGGTAAATCAGATCTATGGCTGTACAACAGTCTTGGTATGGAATAAAAGAAAACATTCCGATGAATTCTAGCTACGTTTTATTTAAAGTACTTAATGGAAAGCGTAAGTTTAAACTTTGTTTTGACTACGTTGGATTCAAATACTTTATCATCTTAATACCAGTATATAAAATAAGCTAGACAGGACGAGTAATTCAGATTTTGTCGCTACAGTTGCAGCTTTTTCAATTTGTTTCATTCTTTGAATTTCAGAACCAAGGAGCTGTGGATCGCTGAAGTCTTTAGTACACCAATTTCTTGAAGAAGCATGTGCGTTTTTTTTATTGTTGCTGAAACATAGATATTCTAATTTTTATTGTAAACCTATAAAACTAAGAAGACACAATTTTGAGTTTCAAAACACAAAGTCTGATGCAGAACCTTCCATCAGACAAATATGCATGCTGTTCTGATTTCCAAGGCTACACAAAATGCAATCGACGGCGGAGGAAAAGTCAGATCTGGTAAAACATAAGAGCATTAAATAAAGTTGTCTTACGCCATTAAAGATCCGTTGCGAGCTGGTCAATTCCCGGGAAGTAGAAGAGATGCTCCCTCCTTCCCTAGATGCAAACCTAGTCTTTCCTTCTTATAGAAGCCATTTCTGAAAGGAAAGGAAACTTTCTATACAAAATGGTATCTCTTTCACAGATGTACAGCAAGCACACTTCACGTGCTTTATCCCTCTTTCCACGTACATAACCAGTGAAGGACTTAGCTATGAGGTGCGTTTGTCCGAGAAATGTTAGTAAGGCCTTTTAAACACCTAAACGACAGTTTCCTCTGCTATTTAGTTATCCGTATGTCAGTTTGCGAACTCTCTAATATTTATCTATACCTCCAGTGTGACAAATGTACCCACTTCAAGCGAGAATCCTCGAATAATCTACAAAAGGACCGGAATATCCTCTCCTGGGGAAAACCGACTATTGGTATCAGGAGATTGATTATGAACCTCTGCAAGCGCACGAAAATTGCTTTTAAACCCTCTGCTTTGAGACTTAGAAACCAATTCCCTCTAATTCTGTCATCTCGGTATATTGTTATTAAATGCCTTACGCTTACCTTGCTCAGGTACGCTGACGCATAAGTTTTATTTGCCTATTTTATTTGGACCGAGCATAGTTAATAAAGGTGACTGGTTATAAAGCCCGGCAAACATCAAAGGAGCAAGCAAAGATCATGCTACGATTTATGTTGTAAGGTCTACGACCGTGCACAATCTTTTATTTTGCTTTTATGCACTGGCATGAATTACGTAACCAACACGTTTTTACGTTGGTTAGTTCCTCAGTACGTAATAAACAACTATGTGTCTTATGCAAGGCAAAATAGCGAGTAGAAACTTTACAAGATATAACGTTGTCGAGTCAGTTTCATAATTATTTAACTTTATTAACTATGGACTGAGCAAATAGGAAGAAGTTTTCTCTTTAGTTCTTGTTAGCCTAGCGAAAACAAAGGCGCACAATTTTATAATAACAGAGATCATTGTAATATCGTAAAACATTCAAGAATGGTCCGATAAACATAAGACGCAATGTCTTAAAAACTATTCTACAAGGAAAGGTTAAAAAGATAGGCGCGCTTTCTACTGAGTTACGTCCTCGTTTTCTCATGATAGAATTCTAAGTTGCCCCGTAAAAGTTTCAGACGAGGAGTTAATTAAAAATGTGTTGCAGGAGTGCCCGTTGAGATTTGCCTAAATGAAATAATTATTTATTCAAGTAGCAATTTATGATAAAAAGGGTTTCATCTCACCCCTATGAAGTGTGAGGTACGAATTATACCGAGTTAAAAAATGTTAACATGTTGAGATCGCCAGAGCTGAAACAAACATACCAAGGTTGGAAATCATACCAGGAAATGGAAATCATACCAGGAAATTGGAATCATTACAGGAAATTGAAAACACACCAAGAAATTGAAATCATACCAGGAGAATACTC
The DNA here is from genome assembly GCA_019787425.1 of Platygyra sinensis. Lineage (NCBI taxonomy): Eukaryota > Metazoa > Cnidaria > Anthozoa > Scleractinia > Merulinidae > Platygyra > Platygyra sinensis. Next base: position 1,901 of record JAHPZR010029607.1, on the reverse strand, counting down.
AGCTAGTATAAAACAACAACAACAACAACAACAAGGAGTAGGAGGAGTACTAGCTGCCCCAAATAACCATAGGGGCTATAAAAAGAGGCAGCTATACTTAGGTAATTTATCTAATGAAATGATTTAAGCCAGATATAATACACACACGCTCGCACACTAGGTCACACAAACAAGGTCAAGAAAGCTACGAATATATCAAAGTAAAACAAAAAAATGACGGAAGGCTAGAAGAGTTTTTTTCAAGAAGAATTAACTAAAGATTTTTCTTTAAAAAAATTTCAAAGGAAGGATAATTGGTATTAAACTTCAGCTAATTTAAGGTCGTGTACTATTGGGATCAACCGTTTCAACCGAAAGCGGTTTAGGTTAACGCAGTTGACGTTTTCCAATAGAACACTTTTATAACCATTTTCGGTCGAAACGCGGTCACTCCTGGGAATAGTCATTACCAGACTACCGTGTAACCTTCCTGTCCGCGGATCCACAGGGTAAACATGGCGGGTTGGGTGCTCACCTTTCTCTTGCATTTGTCTCTTTTGTTATCTCGGAAATTTTAGAAGAAGTTGTCGTAAAAAATGAATCAGAGGATAAACTTGAAAGATTGGCAGCCTTGTTTTTTGAGCATGAACGGAAACCTGCTGTTAGAATTCGTGGATACGTAGAAGAAGTTGTAGAAAATTTGTCAGACGATCGTTTGAAACGTAATTTTCGTCTTTCTTGTTTACAAGGAGCGTCACGCGAGCAGTGATTGAACTAATCACGCAAATAAAACAATCACGCAAGTAGCAGCTATTAGAGCCTGCGAAAACAAAAGCGGTCGCTACCAATGCGTTTTCAACTGTTTCAACCCAGTTTGATGCGGGTTGAAAAAGTTGAGCAAGCAAACCAACCGAAAACGGTTTTTTGCCAATAGAACACGAAAGAACTCAACCAACCCAACCAACCTGAAACAGTTGATCCCAAGAGAACACGACCTAAATGTCTAAAACAGTATATCATTAGTTGTTAGCCCACGACTGTAATGCTAGTGTTTTGGTGAAATTAAAATTCCATGTAGCACCGTTAACATTATACAGTACAATAGGTTCATCCGGCCATTTCACGAAGCTTTAGCTCTAATAGCTTTGCACTATTATGGATTATCACACTGAAAACAGACGCCGGACTAATGGTGTGCCATGGGAGAAATTTCATCCTCCAAAAACTTTAAGTGAGTAAGTAAACACAAGAGCACGACTGGTCAGCACCAGTGAACATAAAAATTGTGCCAAAAAATAATTACTCCACAAATCGTGAATTTTCGCACCAACTCATGTACGTACACTGATATTCATCTACAAATTGTGTTGTTCGATTAAAACGGACATTACAAACTAAAGGAACTCCATAGGCAGCGAAGGTAGGGAGATGCACAGTGAATTGAAGACAGTTGTTTTCACAAAGCTATTGAAAATGTCACGTTTAAAGAAATACCAGCAGTGCTTAGGGACCGTTGTTGTTTTTATGGATGAAACACCAGCACTACCTGCTTTCACGCTCTGCAATCTGTAAAGCAGGCCTGAATAACATAAACATTCAAAACATTGAAACGATGCGCTGCCTTCCTGTTATGAGAAGAAAATCGTTACAAATGACATGCTTGGTTGGCGAAAACACAAGGTCAAAACGATGAGGAACCGTAACTCGAGCTTTCCTTGGGTGATCGGTGGTTTATTCATGTGTGTTCTAATACTGCTTTATCTAGCGTCACAAACCAAGTTGACTGGAGACGAGAAAAACAAAGGAGCAAGCGAAAATCACCATGCGGTCGATATCAAATACATTGAATTTTTCTCGGTGAGGTAAGAGAAGTCTCCCTCTCAAACAGCCGCGGAGTAGATTCTATAGTTTTATGCTAGTTC
>JAHPZR010029606.1:35000-40282 GCA_019787425.1 Platygyra sinensis | reverse complement strand
TGTTTAATTTTCCCACTGGTGCATTAACTATTTCAATCTATTTTTTTAGGACTCTTTCTACGTTGCTTTGATTCGAAAACCCACGAGGCACTTCGAGTCTGTCTTTTACGGGTATCAAATTGACACACTGCTTGGAATGAATACCACTAGTAACCCGTTTGATGAATTTCTGACCAAACCGAGACAGTACCTGTTACAATATCTGCAACAGAAGCCTCGATTTGACATCAATATCAACATGGTCAAAAATGGTAAGTTGAGTATCTGTCAGTTGTATATAATTTAGCGGCATATCGAGTGGTAGCAAATTAATAAAAACGCTATCCCGCTAGTGCCGATATCATTTTTATCCACAAGTGTGTGATATCATTTTTGGCTAATCAGGGATTGACCAATCAGCAATTTTCACATGCTGTCAAGCACTTGGAGTTTTGTTGCATGGAGAGCATTATCAGTTTGTATATAAAAAGAAAATTGACATGGTCGCTTGAAAATATGAAATTTCTGTTCTTGTGTTAAAAAATATATATATCACTCATTCGATGGGTGACTCGTGCAATATTTTTCAACAAGATAAATTAAACTTTATTGTTGAAATTTTACTTCCGGTTAATGTTTACTTAATTCTATTAAACCCAAATTATATCCGTCCACCCCCCTTCCCCACCCCCACCCTCAAAAAAGTAACATTACTACATTTAGTAGCTTTTCTTGCTTTTTCTCCTTGAATTCTTTTTACCTTAAGCTGTTTAAAATATTGTGGCTCCCTTATAAAATCGTAGGTGCCCACTATCTCCGTTATTTTACAAACCTGTTTAATAATTGTCTTTTTCTTACGCAGGGCAGATATTTGACCTAGGTCTCCAGCACAAATACTACAATGACCCAGTGATGATCCAGAAACACATCGATGAACTGGCGGAGAACATCGACCTTGTTCTTATCATGGAGTATTTTGACGAATCTCTCATTTTACTGAAAAGGGAACTATGCTGGGAATTAGATGATGTGGTTTATTTTAAACTAAATCAAAGATCTAAGGAGTACAAGCAGGCGAATATAACGGATGAACAGCAGGTATAATACATTTAGCTATGTCCAATCTTCCGACAACCGCACTCTTTATTTATTTATTTATTTTTTTTTTTTGGCGGGGGGGGGGGGGGGGGGGGGTTCTGACCTGTAACTACCCGAGGGTTAGATCAACATCTGATAATCTGATACGATCATTTCAAACGATTTCAAATTTCAGCCCAAAATCTCGCAACTAGCTTAGTGGGGCTTGGCATTGGTATATGGAGTACGCATTCAAATCGCTTTCATTGGGCAGCACCGAAATCATTTAAAGGTCATATAAAAAGGTGTAAAACTTCCTGTGATAGACAGAGAGCTGATTATCCCAAAAAAAAAACGCGTAACACTTATTAACATAGCCGTTAGTCTAATCTCAGCAAGGTTGACTATGATCGTTCATTGTTTTTGACGGGTCTTGCAGACGCAGATTAATGAGTGGAACAATGCAGACGCCGCCTTATATGACTTCTTCAATAAAACCTTCTGGAATAAAATTGCGATTCAGGATGAAACCTTTTACCAAGAAGTCAAAGAACTACGTAGAAAAGTCAGGGATCTTGAGGAGGAGTGTATTCGTTCGCTGACAACAAACCACGACACGGGAGAAATGGAGATTAAACTTTACACTAACTTATCTCCAAACATTAACAAATACCTGTGTGAGAAAATGACTTTGAAAGAGGAAAGCTACGTAACGTACTTAAAAAAGAAATTCAACTTGAAACTTGGGGATCACAATGACCATTTACGATACTTGTTCTATAGCAAGGTAAATAAAACCAGATTGGAAGAGTCACAGGTCGTGTAGCTAACATTAGCAGGGGTGACTCGCACGAGTCGCAATCCCGTTGATCCAGGACGGAAAGGCAGTCGGTCAGAGCAGTTAAGGTTTTCTCTGATGCCGCAATAATTCACTCGACTCCAGAGCTACAAGCTACGACATCTAGAGTACTATACTTGCGCTGTATAAATCACATCTAGAGTCTTGCGCTGTATAAATAATAAAATTATTTCATTATTAGGTTGGACATGCGTTTACAATGAGGAAGGTGTTCTGTATGGTCTGAAAAAAGTGCAATGCGCTAGTAACTGAAATTATCAGAATACTATAATGTATCAAAGTGATTTTGTATATCACAATAGACTGTTCAATTAGCCGTCAATAGAAAAAAAAAGCGGTTTTATGTATATATATATCATTTTATACCTACGGTTGTATCACTTTAATAAACAACAACTATACAGTTTTTCACTTTTTTCAAGTTAGTGTCATTCCATGTACTATAGCCCTTGTGTGCTGGATTACTGAATGGTAGCCTGCAGAACAAGTGGATTAGCAGGACAGAGAACAAAACGCGATACAAGAGCGTGAAAAGCGTTCATGCAGGAGCTGCAGGCTAACTGATTGGCAATTTATGATGTGGTTTCTTTGCGAGTTCCTCTTTCAGTTCTTACGTTTTCCTACTATAGGTCCCCTTTTTCCTCAAGCTATTTGCTATTGAATTAATCGGCGAATCATATTTACTGCAGTTAAGGTAAGTTAAAGCAATCTTAGGAAAAAATTGCATTAATGCAAGATAACTGATACTGAACACAATAAGCTCTACGATGTACAAGATATTTTCCCAAACCCTTCGACATCAGAATCTGGACTGAAATAAAATTGGAACATAGCAACCCACGCAAACCATTATAAAGAAATTATCTTTTTCCTTTTTTCTATCCCTTCCTTTACCCCTCAACTCCTGCTACTCGCGCTGGACCACAAGAAACAGGTCTGAAAGGAGGTTCACGTAGAATATTCCCAAAGATGGTGCAGCTACTAGTGGTCATACTAAAAAATTTCCTATCTTAAATTTGAACAAAAAAAAGCGTACCCGAAACGTCTTTTTGTGTGTATTTTATTACTATATCAAAAATGCTTGAATACAATGTTATGGTGTTGTGTCGACTAAGTAACCAAATGATTATTACTACTTTAACAGAATTATAGCTTTTCAATATTTTCTTGGTCTCATAGCGAGACAGGGAAGTTTGAATACATCATGATTTTGTTGCTGTGAGAGAACCCTTAACTTCTTCACTGGCCAGACCGTGGCCATGGTTGTGTTAACTCATACTTTCATTGGAGGATCTACAACAAAACAATACACATGTTATTCATATACCAGATTGCAAGACCTCGTTTTAAGAGCTCTCGGGGACGACGCAGGCAGGTTTCACATGCAGTTCTCCAACACCAATATAGATATAAGTACACTGGCCATCATTCAAGTGAATTAGGGAATACATGTATCGAGTCACGTTATCTGTTTCAATGCACGTGCAGTTTAGTCTGAGGACAGCGCGTGTGTCTTGTAACTAGTAAAATAATCATAAAATAACGCTAACGCTTTGGCCAGAAAACAACTTTAAGCGTAACGTTTATGTTGCATTTGTCTCGATTCCCATGCCAGTTTTCAAACAGGATCACCTGTAAAGTTTTTTTTTCTTTTCTTTTCTGTCGGGGAAGATTTAGACTTTTGCTCTCCATCGCATAATTTTTTTTTTTTTTTTTCATTTATTACAACACAGGACACTACCAACAAAAACAAGACACAAACTACTTATAATACCACTAACAATACGTTACTTATACTACTTACTATACAGTACTTCCTTAGAGTACAATAGACCCTTTGCATAAATGGCGCCTGAATTTGAATAACAATACTTGATACATCCTTAGCCTCACATTCATGTGAAATTTCATTTGTCTTGAAACATGAATGTGAGGCTAAGGATGTATCAAGTATTGTTATCCAAATTAAGCCGCCATTTATGCAAAGGGTCTATTCTTATACTACTTTTATAGTTTGTTTGTTTGTTTGTTTGTTTGTTTGTTTGTTTGTTTTTCAATTACACACCTATGTACTTAGCGAATTATAATGCAGAACAGGTTTCCACTTAGCCTCAAGCATCTTACTATTATTGTTCTTGGCAGCGATGCAGCATTCAATTTCGTATTTTCTCTTAACGTTGTAAGATCAGTTACTTTTAGGCCACCAAATTCGAAATCATTTATTATTGCTGTCCTGGCGATTTTATCCGGACCCTTCCAAAGAAAATTATATATAATTGCTTGAAAAGCTTTTATGAACTGCAAAGGAGAAAGAAAAATTGACGAGACGTATAAAACTTTAGGAAGTAAAAAACTCTTAATAATTGTGACTTTACCGAACAGGGAGAGGCCCCTCCAACTCCACAAGCATATCTGGGATTGGATTACTCTGAGCTTATCGTAGAAATTCTTTTGCAATGATTCTTCGTGATTGTAGCTAAAGTGAACTACTAAAGCTTTTACAGTCTTACGCCATTTCAATGCCAGAGGTATTTCGGTGTTATTACGGGAGGAGCCAATCCATAATAATTATACTTACAAAAACACTTGCTGCTGCATTTCTCAAATGTCATGAAGTTGTTCTGGTTACCAAGACAACCGCCGTAATAGAAAAGCTCACATTTCCGAGTAGTTTTGTCGTAGAAATATCGAGGCATGCGCGCCCTGCAAGGTCCTTCTTTCTTTGGTAGGTAGCAAGATGGGTCCAGCAATTGACTACCTGCAAAAGACAGCAAAACATGAAAGAAAGTAAAACTTAAATGCGATGGTGCAAATCTATAATCGGTTATCGACTAGTATATAAGCAAAGAAAAAAGAAACAGGAGGACACTTACAAGCGCATGTGTCATTGCAGTCGGTGACGGTTTTAAAACTGTTTGTGTTTCCCATGCAACCACCGTATATAAACTTCTCGCACTTTCCAGTTTTGTGGTTGAAATAATATTTTGGAAAATATGCCTTACACGGCCCAGTAAGTTTGGGTAAAAAACATCTACCTGAAATCAGTGAAAACAAAAACAATAAGTGAGTTTTTTTCACAATTATTTCTTTGTAGCAATACAACGAAAGAGATACAACACTGAAGCACAATTCGTCTGACATTTTTTTTTTTCCACCTCTATTCTGGCTCGCGATATTGTTCGATCTTTTTATGACCAAGTTGGCCTTTTTGCATGCCTTTTTTTTCTTAACTGCTAATGCGCTTCTTGGCAGAACAAATAAAGGGGCTTTATGCTTGCCCAACATGATTGCAATCTGTCTTAACCTTAATTAGTACATTAAGCAGCCCATTAAGCGGAGCCTCCTTCTCCTATACTGACCCTGTGAG
>JAHPZR010029606.1:0-32500 GCA_019787425.1 Platygyra sinensis | reverse complement strand
AAAACATAACAAATTGGGCTTCGCACTTTGGTGTGAAAACGTACATCGAACTCATATAATATCTCTAGATTTGAATATGTTTAAGGTTGATTAATGTTTGAGAACATATTAAAAGCTTAGCTGAAAATATGTTAATACAGCAGAAATAATAAGAAAAGTTACGATGACGCTTTTAATCAACTCGAATAAAGATTTCGATTGAATCGGATCACCTTGTCTATTTTATTTTCCCAGTGTAAAGTTTCACTATGTGGAAGAAACACACATGATGTTAGTAGCCTTTTGGTGAAAATTGTTATAGTATCTCAGCACAAAAGACAACGAAACAAATCTTTTTCATGATTTGTTCAAAATCTGAAAACACCGACTCGGACTTGAAAGTGCACGCGCTGCACTATGCAAATGAACTGCTCTTGCCTTTCAAAAACTTTTGCAAACTCGCCAAACGAGCAGAAACAATAGGAAACTATCAAAAACAGGTTTTGGTTATGATTAAGCATTGTTTGGCAAACTCACAAATTAACTCGACACCGGAGTAAACAGTTTTCTTACAGAACTTTTCTCTACAAAACAAACACAAAAGTTTACGGGAATAATTAGCCGGCGCGCGGATTTTATTCATTCACAGCGCGAAATTAAAGAAATTCTTGACCCTGAAAAACACACCTTTTGCATTAAATCAGAGCATAAAAGTACATAGAAGAGCCGTGGTTCTTCTTCTCTGCCTTATTCCCTGCCATCTCTGTGAAAAATCGGCAAGAGAATCTCGCAACTCTCACCATTTGTTCACGCAACGTGACAACATTTACGCGAGAGCCCACGACACGTGCGTGGATCAGCGCGCATATATGACGTCAGGATGGCGCAATTTGTTCAAAAAATAGAAAAATTGTCCCATATCATGAGTCCACGCGCATCCCAAGACTTACGGTCTCCGTCCCCGATTATGACTCCTGATAGAATCAGATAAGAAAATAATAATAATAATAATAATAATAATAATAATAATAATAATAATAATAATAATAATAAAATGAGGGACAGAATAATTCTAGCTCACCACTCACACAACTAAGTGTAATTTATTGTAATATGATATATTGATCTTTCGTTACGTGTTACACACGATCGAGAAAGTAGTAGCAGATTCTGTGAGAGCAAATTTACAGGGATTCTTTTTCCGCACATTAGTTTCTATGATTTAATTAAAACGGTGTGTGCCTGAATTGATCTCTTTGCAACCTGCAAAATAATAATAATAATAATAATAATAATAATAATAATAATAATAATAATAATAATAATAATAAAACAAATAGTTTGCTCCCGATTCACTAAGCACATGTATATTCCGCAGTTGTTTCCATACATTGGCGAACAAAACCTACGAAGGATTTAACGAATAAAACAATTGCAATCTAATCATTTCTTCAAATTTACAGACGATCACACAAGACGACCTGGACGCACTGTAAAGTGGTCAAACAAAATAATTCTGTAAATCTTTCTAACGAAGACTCTTAAAAGAATTTCATGACTGACATTAAAAACTTAGATTAAAACAATAAAACGATTAGTTATATAATTTTCCTAATTATCATACCTGCGTTAAGGCAGAACACCAAAGCGAAAACAAGAAGGCCTGATTTCATTTCTGCTACACGTTACTTCACTAATATTTGATCTTTCTGGTCTCGGTGCCAGCGCACTTTGAAATGAAGTTTGAATACGTGTGAGTCTACATTACACATTTAGTTAAGCTAAAGGAGGAACCTACGTCACGTTTCAAGTGCCACTTAACTCGATGAGGGAACTTGGCCAATATGAAAGCTATATAAAACTTTAAAATAAGAATGCAGGGATCAATTCCATTGGCATATTGCATTCACAGTCACTGAATTTGTAAACGTGATAGTCTTGACTTAGGAAAAAGAAAGAGAAAATGTGACTATTCGTACAGTGTTCTGCGAGTTATTTATTGCTTCAGCGTGTTATTTATTAAACTGAGAGTCAGGCAAAATCCGCCGTTGTAGATAGGGCTAAAATCAATTATAGTAACCTTCTTGGGCACATTGGCAATTTTCATCAGGAATTGCGTGCTGCGACAGACGCCAGAAATAAAACACGACCAAAAAGATGAAATTGTATTTGTACACCAATAAAAAAGGACAAACAGAGAGAGCAATTTCAATTGCAAAGTCATGTTTTGGTGAACTAAATGAAATTATCAAGCATAACGCTAGCTTTCTTTCCCTTCTTACGCTGTGGCCATGAATGGCTGCTTTAAGATGCAAAGAAATGTCCACTAATTGATGTTTTTCTTTTTTTACTGACTTGTGTGCTTGACAGTGTATTAATGTCGTGTAAATGAATTTAGATATTGGTGATTCTTGAGATGGCATGGCTAAATCGAATTCAAAAATAGTTGTTTTTGATATAGCTCTGGGTGAGTGAAATATCAAAATCTTCAGGATACAGCAGCTTACAGATAACTCCTTGCCAAAACTTAATTACTTTCTTTAGTCAAGTAGTAATCAGTCCTCAAGAACAGCTGTTTCTTAAGTTTGGAATCTGCACCGCCTTGCATCCTTCGAATGCTAAAATCAATTGTGAATCGGCTCAGATAAGTGTTTGTAAGTATTTGTATCAGACTGTTTTATGTATCTTTTTCTTTGCGTTATATGTGAATATTACGCTAAGTACCTTTCTTAGCATCCCTTGAATAGTAACTTTTACTCCTGTGGCGAAGCTTTCAGTCTGGCGCAGCGTACGAAGTTGAGAATAATAAAATGTTTATATGTAGAAAAAAATTCCAATAACTTGGACATAAACTATTCTGTAGTCTTCACATTTTTCCGCCAAGCATCTAAACTAGCACTTTACCTGTCGTGCCATACAACTAAGGCTTAACATAAGAAAAACAAATAATGCTTTCCTTCAAACAAGTATAAGTGGCACATATTCCAAACGTGATAAGCCGAGAACGAGTAAAGGTATTTTCCAACTTAATTACTTAGAAAAAACAATAGGGCAATTTGAGATGTAACGTCCACTAATTTTCATGAGAGCACGAACAAGAGAAATAGATTGCGTTTTATCTACGAGGGATAGTCCAATTTACTAAGCCCCTTATCAAATGCATGATCAGGCTGACAAAATTATCATACAATGTAACGTGATCTTGAGGTTCCAAGAGTTAATCTTGAGATACTCTTTAACTACAACATGTACACCCTTTCTCTATACTATTACACAAGAAATAGACATATGGAGAGTCTGTTGGGAGGTTTATTAGTTATCTTCCAATCAAGTTACACCGTCATGTGTAATATCTTGTAATCTTCATGTTTTCCAGTTCCTCGATTCTCTTTCTAAGCAGAAGTTTTCTTTTTTCTATTCTGCTTGACTTTAGCCGCATTTTTTGGATTGTCCCGTGCATTGTTTCGATTTCGTCTTGATCCTCTAACCCTGCGGGTGCGCGTTCCAGTGATGGTGACATTTTATTTGGCGCAGAAACGCTGATAAGACGGAAGCGGTTAAGGGATTGGGTCCTACGTAGCTCATTACTACTTCCACGATGTTCCAGTGGCACCTAAAGTAAATAAATGCCTTATGTCAGATACAGGCTTATGATAATCAGGGAAGGTTTCAATGTGTTATTTGGCTATTTTTTTCAGTTTTCCTGCTCGTTCTTTGTTTGCCCGTTCACTCTTTCGTTTCTTCGTCCTTCCACCTGTCTGCGCCTTAGTATTCAGTGAGTGAGTCAGTTTCTCAGTGAGTCATTAAGTTGAGTTGCTCTTTCGTTCGTATGGTCGGTCAATTGGTATAGTCGGTCGGTTGGTCGGTTTGCTTGTTGGTTATATCAGTAGGGTCTGTCTGGCGTGTAACTGAAAGCTGAGAATCGTTCAAAATGTTGACTGTCAACTGGTACTTTTGACTTATACCAACTGCTGACATCTGCAGAATTTATTGCAACTTCATTTGGACTTCCTTGGAATTGCTATATGATCACTGACCTCAGAATATGTCCTAGCACGGCTCCTCCCAACAGAATTACTGATAGACACTTGTCGTCGTAGGTGGCGGCTTTGTCCCGTTGTTGGACGATATGCCTTGATCAAAAATAAAACAAATCTGTCTTATGTATCTTGTACAATTGCAATATACACAACGACACTGATTTACGATAAAAATAACTAGAGGCAACGAAATCAATATAACAGCCCTGATAAAGACCAATTATCTTTAGCTTAGAAGTTGATTGACACGAGGTTAAAATTAAAAAAAAAAGTAGCAAGCGCGATATTTTCAAATAAGGCAAGGAAAGAAAAATATTCAAAACAGTTTAATTCAAACACATTTATACCCCGTATTTTCAAAACACTTCAGAACCGGTTCAAAATTGAATTTTGCATAACTTAGATCTTCCTAATCAAAACTTCAATTAAAGCTTAGAATAGATAGCTACAATTAATCAGTGTTCTCAGGCTTGAATTCCAAGCATCAGGTATCAATGTAAGATTGTTAGAGCGTCTTATGCAGTTAATGTCTTTATTTTTCAATCACTGGCAGAGAATCAATACTCACCTCTTCAGAAGTGTTCTCGTCTGGCGTCTTCTTCGTGCTCGTGTCTACTCTTTCCTTCTCTGCTTCTTCCTCGCATTTATTCTCTTCCTCGGCTTCTTCCCCTGCCTTATTTTTGTGTTGCCTTTGAAAACTTTTTCGCTGTTGCTCCAAATGTTCAACGTCCTTCTTAAATTCGATCAAGTGCTGCTTGCACGCGTCATGTGCCTCGTGGATGGGCGTGTACCACCTACGCATGACAGACCACAAACCAAAGAAATTCATATGAATCACGTACTACCTTATCTGATTTAAATATGAAATGCAAGCAGTTTTTAGACCCACTAAATTTAAAGAACTATTTCTAAATCAAGTCTACTGTTTACTTTTTCTCCTTTTTATCCTCAACAACTTTATCATTTATTTTTAGATGTGCTCCAAGGGGACAAAAGAATAAACTTGTTTTCCGTGTAATTATACGTATAAAATTACGGTTCTCCCAAAGAATGTGACATTTTGAAAGGGAAAATAAAACAACAAGACGTTTTTATTAGAAACAACTGCTTTGAACTGCTGCCTAACATGGTGTCTGAGATTTTGGCTCAATATCCTTTGATCATTATCGTAATGAGTTTTAAGCGGTTCATCTAACAATGGAGGTGTGAATTATTTTTGTCCATAAGAGTCGTGTGTGGCGTAGGATCAGTTTTACCTTTGGGACGGCATCAGCTCGTGCTCATACTTCTGAACCTCTTCTTCGCTCTCTTCTGTGACGTCATCTAGAATAGGGGTGGGAGTCCGGCTCGTCCTCTTCGTTGGCGCCTTTCTATTCGTTGACAGCTGAGCATCCGTTTCAGCGCTCTCTGGTTCGCCAAGCGCTGCACCTGGGGCCCAGTCCTCGATGACAATGATCGGCGGCTGTCCAGTCTCGTCAAGAATCGCCTCTGGAGAATGCGAATTTTTCGTTCGCTGTGCTTGTCGAACATTGGACATCCATTTACTGGCAACTAAGGAAATGTTCCATGGATTTAAAACGGAGCTTTTAGTAGCAGAGAAAGACTCTTCATCGGATGAACTGTGTCCATAGTTTGGAGGATTATCCAGAACGTCAAACAGACTTCTCTCAAATCTGCGAAAACTTTTGGGAGAAAAACGCCGACCAGGAATTCCAGTGTTGATAATTTCCTTAATGACAACATTAGGCTTTGGAGCAACGTTTCTCTCCATAGCAACAGAAGGAAGAAAGCTTGGACTGTTCGTTCTGCTTCCGACGTTTATCGTTGCTTCTTTCGTATTCTTTGCATTAAGAGGGACTTTGGAATCGGCCTTTGATTTCTTCTTTGTTGTCGCCCTGTTTAATAGTTTCTTTTTGCAATTATCGTTCCCTGAGGTACCAATTTTATTCTGACTTTTGATGTTAGTTCGAGGTGAAGCTTCATTGCCACTACCAAACACAGACACCCTACCATTTGAACAACGTTTTGAAGCATCTTTTCCTTGCTGACTTCTGACAGTCTTTGGCCTACGACCAACTTGTGGAGACTTCGACCTTTCCTGAAGTTTTCGGCGCTGATAACCTTTCGCTGGCGTACTGCTTGGCTTCGTAGGAAACGGAAAACTGAAATTGTTGTCGGCGTCGTCGTCAGAGTTTTTTCTCAACAGCAAAACCGCTTTAACTACCGCAGCCGCGCTGCAGTTTAGAATGGCGGATGACCGTCGTCTTGAACGAGGAGGCACGAAAAGCTTCTCGGCTTCCTTTGGTTTACCAGGTATTTCATCGTCATGATTTGGTTTCTTTAATACATCTCTACAGAGAAAGATAACATTGTTACCAAAACACGGAGAGAACTCTACGTGTCCCTACGGCTTACAGTACAGACCAAAACCACACATCAGTTTCGACCGAGAATTCCAGACCGCACTGGACCAGATCGGTCACCGAGCCCATACGGAGCTGCTTGCCCTCATGATGAAACAGCAGGAAAAGAATTTAGCTGCAGACAACCAGCCCGTAAAAGCCCAGCAGCAGCTACTACAAAACCTGTACCCGAAACAGCACAATTTCCAGGCTGCCAACAAAGCCAGACCAAGGCCTAGGCCTAGAACTGAGAAAGCACACAATGCTCAACAAACATGCAATTTCGGTTCCATGCAGACTCAATTACCTTAGCTACAGAAAATGTTTTGTCAACTAAGCGAATCAGTGAATTTAAATAAAAACAGAGTTAAACCTTATACTGGTGTGTCTTCCTCTGACTCTAAACTTACCAACCCAAAACGTTATGTCCAAGTGAGTTCTAAGAAACGCTCCCGCAGACGAAACAGCCTCAATAAACTATTAACCTATTACACTAGGGCACCAAACGAAAGATATATTAAGAATCTTTCAAGCCAAGCTCTTACAAACTACGAGGTTAGATTTCTTTCTAGAGGTCTTAAATTTATATCTACACCTCCAGTTCCTAGCTCTAACAAACCCTTGTTAAAGGATTTCGATCATTTTGCTAGAACAATAGACCCTTTGCATAAATGGCGCCTACATTTGAATAACAATACTTGGTACATCCTTAGCCTCACATTCATGTGTAATTTCCTTTATTTGTCTTGAAACATGAATGTGAGGCTAAGGATGTACCAAGTATTGTTATTCAAATGTAGGCGCCATTTATGCAATGGGTCTATGCGTTTAAACCACATGTTCGCAAAAGAGCGGAAAACTTCTGCCCATCCCTTCCATTTCAAAAAAACCTGGCAACCACCCATTCAAAACTCGGTTGCTCTAGAAACTTACTTGGAAGAAACCAAACTCGAAATGCTTCAGCAATTTTCCGCCCTCAAATTGATAAATTTTCAGCGAATGAAAGAAATGCCATTAGTGCACTAAAGCGCAACAGCAAAATTAAACAACGGTCATCCTCGATACTGCGCAAAAAAATAAACGAAGGCTTACAACAATTATCTAATGACAAGTTTTACAAGCCTCTTTCATCTCCTATTGTCAAAGACACCGCCCGAAAAGTAAAAGAACTGGTTAATAAACCGTTCGGGACACATCGACCTAATAACTCACAAATGGTTAACAATAGGTCTTAAACAACCACGTATACCAGACTTTTACAAGCTAACTAAAATCCACAAGAAAACACCAGTAGGAAGACCAATAGTCTCTGGTAGCAGTGGTCCAACAGAGCGTATTTCTAGTTTTGTAGACTCACTACTACAACCTATTGCAATAAAACAAGAATCTTACATAAAAAGACGCCACCGACTTCATCAACTTTATTGAAAACACGCAAATTCCAGACAATTTGGTTTAAGCTACACTGGACGTTAGTTCTCTCCACACCAATATTCCTCAAGAAGAAGGAATTGACGTTGTTTGCCG
The DNA here is from genome assembly GCA_019787425.1 of Platygyra sinensis. Lineage (NCBI taxonomy): Eukaryota > Metazoa > Cnidaria > Anthozoa > Scleractinia > Merulinidae > Platygyra > Platygyra sinensis. Next base: position 24,552 of record JAHPZR010029606.1, on the reverse strand, counting down.
CTATTAAGAAGATCACTATGGGCATAAATTACTTATCCCGACAAGCGATTTACGGGAACTATGCTTGAAGAAAACTCTCAAGATCAAAGGAAAACGCTTCGTACAAACCCATGGCATTGCTAAGGGAACTAAAATGGCCATCGCCTTTCCCGTTATTTTCATGGCGAACCTCCAAAAACGACTGCTAGCGGCTAGAACTCTGAAACCCTTTGTTTGGAAGAGGTTTATCGATGACATATTTTCTTTGTGGAACATTTCAATGGAGGAAGTTTCCATTTTTGTTAACTTCGCTAATTCGGACGTTCCACCTTACGATCGAGTTTTTTTTTTTGTGAAATGTCATCCGAACGCGCTGTTTTCCTCAAAACAGAGATATTCAAGGGACCTCGCCTTTCACCGATCTCTTGGAATTCCCGATTCACGAACCAACTTCAAGCCCACCGAGACTTTTCAATATACACACTTATCATCCTGCCACCAAATCTATAGGAAAAAGGATTTATCAAAGGAGAAACATTACGTCTTTTAAGAACCAACTCAATCAAGGATGATTTTTATTAACACAAACGAGACTTTGAACAAAGACCTGTAACAGGGGCTATCCCACTCCGCTCGTTCATAAAATCCTGACCGAAGGCGGTTCAATTCTCCGACAGAACAGAGGCTCTTCGTAACAAAACTAAGAAGGCGAAAGAAATTTTACCGTTTGTTGCCACTTATAACCCGGGTACACCGAATCTTAAAAAGAGTCTCATGAAACACTGGCACATCATTCAACTGCAATCTAGACTTGCGCATGTCTTTAAACAGCTACCTATTGTAACTTACAGGAAGGGAAAATCACTCAAGGGCGTTTTAGTCCACCCAAAACTTCCTTCAATCACGCCGCAATCATAAAAACTTGTAAACAAAGAAGAGCTTGAGGCACTTTCAAAGGGTTTGTTTTCAAACCAGAAGGAAATTTACATATGATCTTCTGCTAGCAACAAGCTCAGCTTGCGTTCGCGCATCTCTTACCGCAACTCAACTGAGCAAATAAGACTAGCTCCTGCTCATTTACTAACCGCACCTTTGCTTTCACTTCGAACCTTTCAGTTGATCATTTATACCGAACGTAGAAGCTGAGGACTCGTAGACTTTATTTAAACTCTTGACACCTTTCTTTAAAACCGAGTCGGCAATTATGATTACTCGTCTGGTTTGTTTTTGACTCGCAGTATAACTTTGAGTTTTGATAAAACATGCATTCCCTTCACTAAAACAGTCATAACTGTAGAAAGAAACCAAGAAGAAAAATTTTCGGACAGACTTTCTTTGTCTAATTATCGGGCAACATTCTCTCCAAATTTCAGCGAAAAACGTTTAAAACACACCGGAAACGAACTCAAAATGTAAGCTTCACCCACTAAAATGTTTGTCTCGAGACATCAAGGAAAATATAGCTTAGGGCGTTCTCCCAGTATAATGAGATAATTACACAAAACGTGCGTAAATAATGACCCGGTGATCGACCAAGGGAAGGCTCACTTTATTTCACAAGAGAGCTCCGGTATCAATTGATATGAGTGTCAAATGTTGCCTCCGGCGGGAAATATCTTTGCACAGTACAAGATCTGAATTCCTCCGATCTTGCGCCAAGTTTAATAAGAAAGGATTTTTCGCTTCTCTGTTTATTTCGACCAAGCTTTCGACTTTTGAAACGCCTTAGGGATGCTGTAGACAGCGAAAGAGCCGCCCACTTGTAAACGACGTGAAGGAAACCCACGAGATACGAATTACCGCTTCTATCGGCGAAAGCGCCAAGGAAGTACAATGCGCAGAAAATGTCAAACGTCTCCCTGTCCAGGGCAAGCAACTTCTCCTGCTCGAAGGAGGAAACTAAGTCGCCCTAACCCTAACCCTAACCCTAACCCAGCTAATCTGATCTAATGTTTTTGAAACGACGACGTTTCCTCCGTGGTGTTTTCTTCGTACTTGCAAATGGACAAGAACTTTTGCGTTTCTTCGACGACATATCCAACCTTAAATCCGGCAACAATCTACAAACGGAGAACTCCAAGATCAGCTCGTGGACTATACCAAGCAGATTTAATGCAAGCACTTCACGTGAGAAACCGTTGACAGTCATCAATTAGAGATAATTAATGCAAGAAACGTTTGTAACTGTAACTTTGCATAGAGTCATTTTTTTTCATATATTTTTTTTTAAATTAAAAGATTGTTATAAGATCTACCTAAAAAAACAAAAAAAAATGTTTTTTTGAAGAATGGTCAATTTTGGGATATACTGATGCCTTATTTACTTAATGAGCATTGATGTAGCACTTTATTGTTAAGATAAAACAAGAACGTCACCTCTTAGCATCTCCATAATCCACAGCACGTGAAAGGGTAGGAGTCATTTCGCTCTTGTCAACTGACGCGTCACATTTTCCCGCCATCTGTAAAAGGCCAGAGATTGTGCACCGCTTAAAGCTCTGCCAGACATCACTGTCCCGAATGTAATGCTTGATGTCATCGTCATTGAAGAAGTATCGACGATTTTGACGCAGGATTTGAATGACGCTTTCGTTCGATTTCAACACCCATCTGGCAAAGTATGAGACACGAAAACGATGAATAGGAACCACCAGAAATAGAAGGATTAAGAGAACCTTCATTTTGCTAGAGGTAACTTAAAGGACTAGTTCTACTAAAGAGGTTTGGCACGGCAGCCAAGTTGCATGACAGGAACTATATAATGTTTTTCCAAAGGGAAATAGTATCCTTTCTCCTGTAAAATGCACTGAACATGGCTGCCTTGCAAAACCTCTATAAACATGACCTTGAGAAGTCAAACGCTTTCCAAAATAGCCATTGATCAAAAGCTAATTAAATATAATGGTCTAATGGTCTATAGAAAGTAATGAGAATCGAAAAGAGTGATATGATAGGGTTTTGTGATGTCTGGTTTTATCAACTGGGTTGATAATCTGAATTGGCCACCGTAAAGAGACTCAGAAGCTGACGTTTCGAGCGTTAACCCTTGGTTGGAGCGAATCCGACGAATCCATATATTCGCTCCGACGAAGGGCTAACGCTCGAAGCATCAGCTTGTAATACTCCCCACCAACGCAGCACCACAGGTTCTTTAGCAACTTACTCCCTTTATTCCTTTGGTGATGTTTAACTGTCACTGCGCGCTAGTTTATGCAAGTTTTGTAATCTAGACTGAGGCACCGGGTTCAAATCCTCCTCTCTGCCACAGGTTGGAGGCTATGTTTGGTAGCTCTAAATTCAACCCCTCTTCGTCTAAATATATAATGTCCTCAATATGCGGTTTACGTCGTGGCGTCATTTGACTACAATAATCAGAATCCTTTATTTCTTAGCTACTGAGAAAATACATCACTTATTTAAACTATTTAACAAAACAAGATACTTACTTGTTGACTAGAAAGCAGGTTACAGGTCCAATGCTTGCTACGCTGCAGAAACAGGGACTGGAATCCAGAAGGGTTGACTCACCGAAAAATTCCCCTGGAAAATTAAATGAAAGCGATTTATTTCTTTTAATTTTACTGGGGGAGAAAATTATGGGAAATGGTTAGATGATCGTACCCTTCTCAATTTGTCCAAGTTTGACGAGTTCTTTCCTGTTGACTTCATCAATAAGGATACTTCGGTAATATTGGCATCTTCCTATTGATTTACAAATGCAAGTAAAAATGCTTAATTTGCAGAATATTTGCACGTGCAAGTTTTTCAATGATTTTTTTTTTTTGAGAAATTCAGTATCAGGACCAATATTTCTATATTAAGTGATACTATGGAACGTGAAGGTTTCTGTTCGTGTTCGCTACATAAAGGCGTTTTTACCACCAACTACAGATTTCACAGGCATACTCTTTCGCCCCATGTGAGCTGAGTGTGCGGTTTTCTAGGTGTTTGTTTCCATCATCGCAATTCAGTCACAATAAATTGTAAGCTAGTAAAGTTTTAGCTTAGTTGTTTCAGATGTGTAATGGAATGCAGTGTTCTTTTAAAATTGCATTAAATCACTCAGACGTTCTGATGCTCATCAGATGTTTGTAAAAACTGGAAATTTATATTAATTTCGATGAATGTAAGCTATTGGCCTTGCCAAGAGTCGTCAGAATGGGACACTGCTCCTGCGCAGTTTAATATATTAAAACCACACCCATACTGGGGGAGGGGCAGATCTAACAGTACCAGCGAGGATAAATTGACTCCTTGGCCACACTCTAAGGAATTTCAAATGGGTAACAACATCGTAAGTAAGGTGCATATTTTGTAATGTTGTGAATAGCCTTTAATTAATGGCAAATATCTGCACTGGGCAAAAGCAAATACTCATTATTCTAACATGGATAGTGAAAGCAATCACTAAACTTCTCAAAAATAAAGCCATAAATTGTTTGGGGACCTCAATATTTTTTCTGTGCTGGCATACTGTTTACATAGGACTTCACGATTTTTGGCCACTTTATGAACATTAACTAAAAGACAAAAGCCATTTTTCTTTCTTAACCTAACTCGAAATTAACAAGAAATTTTATACCTAAGTATTTCCCTATCATTATCCAGTATAAATTCGGCGAAAAGGAGCAGTTGAGACATTTCTTACATATATTTTCAGAAGTACATTTTGTGACATTCTCTCGATATCGATCAAATGAGGCAGAAGAGGATTCAACACTTAAGTTCCCTCAACTTGGGTTTTCAGGCGTAAAATAAAATTGAAACAAGAAATAACTACTACATACAGTGATTGTACATGTCACTTGGACGCGATTTTGCGCTCTCTTTGATTCTTGGATTGCGAAATGTCCATGAAGTTTTGTGTTATCTGAATTATTTTGTGTTATCTGAATATTTGTGTTATTTGAATATTTGAATATTTGTGCCAGTTGCTCAGAGGTACCCCTAACTTGAAGAAAATAAAATATTTTTACCTAAGTTCTTGCCATAATCATTTACTCACCAAACCCAACATTTATACCAGGTTTGAGCAAAATCGGTGATTTGAGCTGTATCACCTCCTGCCTTGTTCAGCCTGGTTTTCTCATGGACAAACTCTTAAATACTTAAACTTCTAATTGGCCATTAGAGGAATCATGTTAATTGGGTACCCTATACTAGGTGGACACAAGCCTCAGATAGTCCCTCACTTTTCTTCCTATGTTTTCTGTAAAAGAAACCTGTAGTAGACAAGCACCAAGCGGGCAGAGAGCTTTCATTGTCATCCTCAACATTGTCATCAGAATGTCAAACAATGAAGGATTTTATGAAATGGCAGTCAAATGGCCAGAGAGGGGTGACACTAGTAAGCATGTGCATTTTCTTGGCGTTGCTGCTTGGCATGCATAATAATAACAAACAATATTTACACCACGCAAACTGAAATCACGTCGCCTATGCCTAACTGCTATGTCACTGAAAATATTGAAAGTGACTATATGTATATGGCTCGTAAATGTTACCGTTTTTGTTTCAAACAACTCTCAAATTATACCTTTAGCAACAAAAAACAGATGCTCAGGGAGGTCTCCTTGGTTTATAATGACTTTACCAGCGGGATATTCCTACAAAGGAAAAACATGTAATAAATTCAACCCGTTAGTTGAGATTTTGGTTATTGTGAGCAAGTTTACCTTTAGTCCCTTTATAGCTAACATAACCTGATTTCGAAACATCATTGGTTTATATAATTTAGACATCGCGATTGAAAGCCAAACTTACAAATATAATTATAAAAAAAACGTAGTTTTCTAAAATAATTTTCAAATTCAGATGCAAATTGCATATTTTGCTTAGTGCTGCACGATTTTCGCAATTGTTAACGACACTTAAAATAATAAAAATAATGATAATTTATAATTTCGAAATGTGAATAAAATTGAATAGGACGTTTTTAAGATGTCAATAAACAGTAATCCGATATCGCCTTCATCCCTCCCCTTGGTTACCTATTGGCGCACGCAAAATTTATTTTGACTAGCAATGAGGCCAATTGCAGTCAAAATTGATCTTCACAGACCAAAAATCAACACAACTGGATAGACAGGCAAGCCATAAATTAAAACATTAATCACAACATATAGCAAATAAAGTCACTACGTGATCACCGTACCTGCCTCGCCATCAAAGCAACTAATTTGTTTTTCTCTTCTTTGGGCAAAGCTTTTAGTGCGGATACTTCTTCAATAAACACTTGAATCTCCTGCACGTAGCGATTCTGAACTCTCTTGATAGCGCTGTGAAAGCGCTCGCGGTCGACTCGTAAGAACTCAGTGACTTCCATAGTTCGTATGTTGTCTGGTGGTGGATAATCGAATTCTCTGCCATCGCCCGATACGAGCCCAAGATATTCTCCGGCTACATGTGTATAGTTTATTTCACAGTCATTTGCCTTTGCTGCCGTGTGTGCGCCAGACACATCATTGTTTATGGCATATTTTACTTCCACTGATCCGCTCAGAATGTAATAACACGAAAGACAGCTTTCTTCTTGTTTCTTGCAAATCTCCACATCGGCTTCGACTTTCTCATAGGTGACTACATGGCCGAGTGCCTCCTTAATGAATTGTAGGCCTTTGTGAATATCTTTCAGCGCCGAAACAACGGGTTTTATTGCATGTAGTTCGTTGGTCGATCGCTGAGCGGTAGAAGGTCGCTGTAAAATGTCAAGGATTTTATCCGTGAGCACAATTCCGGCTTGCGCCTTGAAAAGTCTCTTGTTAAAGACGGGTGGCAGCTTGCGAACAGAAAACTGCGGTCTTTTCTCGCACAATATTGGCATGATAGAATTTCACAGATTCGAGAAAAGGCAACATGGGGAAGTAACAATTTTTCGCGAGTTACGAACCTTTTTATCCGGTTTGAGACCTATCTTTCGCTTTTGACTGGCATTAACATTTGAAATTTTCTTTCGTTGTGTTATGACTTGACCATAAACAAACCATGTAGCCAAGCGAAAAGTTATGTAAATTAACTTTGCATTGGACAGGTGTAACGCTGTCATGCATTTGTTATTCAAGTTTTTGTGAATAAAATGACTGATAGCTGGCTTTTCTTGTCATGAATTTCACCCTTATCTAGCTTGTAGGAAGCATAATTAATTTAGCACTTGAGAACGACATTAAAAAGCACTTTAAAACGACAGAAAAATTACTTACTGTTTTACCGAGGAGGTGAGAGGAAAATCCTCTCTTCCGAATGCAAATTGCGTTGGGGTATTGTGTATTTGCTTCCGAGATTGGCATGTGTGAAATTGTTTATTTATCTCCTCAATATCATAAAGGGTTAATATAGAGAATATGAAGTTATGCTTTCGCGCAATTTTCCTTAGATGTCTTCGACTGTTCGATCCACTTCCAGAATTGTCATTGTTCTTGACGACAATTTAAATTACATTTAAGTAAGTGTGTTTCCTGTGCTTGTAGTGGATGCTTATATGTCGTCTCGGCTACGATTGAAATTCAGTTTCTTGGAAGTTAGAACAGTGTTGGTTCGATCACGGGAGTTGACAAGCCGTGTTTTCACGAGATAGGTTTACTACAGTTACTGCTTATACCGAGGTTTCGTAACTAAAACGAAGTGAGTAGAAACGCTGTTTACACGGAACTAATCGACTAAAGTAGCCTAAAGGTTTTCTCCAGTCGGAAAGCAAGTGCTGCAATGTTGCAAACAAACTATTTGAAAATTATAAATTTTCTGACTCCAATGCGGCTTATGCCGAACGCAGGTCGCTGTCAATCTGTAGACGGTTATGTCGACCCAAATGTAAAGCTCTGTAGATGAATAGTGGCAGGAAAAATTTGATATCTCGCCGAGCTTCTTCTCGCAAAGCACCTGAAACGGCATCTGCCGCGGAGCACGCACTACGTAAACGTTTAACGGTACTTCTTCTTACTCAGGGCCGCTCTAACAATTTCTTTTCTTGTCCATAGACTTTGATGGTAGGTCTGTGGTAGGTCTTCTTTTAGTTGCGCCTGCCTGTACACCGCTACCGAGCTAGTGAACTTCTTACACAAATTATTACACGACTAAGTTAGTTCAGAGGGCCAATAACTAAAATCAGCCAATAAGATTGCTCCGTTTCCGGTCCAATATTCTCTAAGTATCGGACCGGGCACTGTCCCGAATGATCCCCCCAAAAAAGATTTTCCCTCAGTTTTACTTCTTTTTTTCTAAAACTATTTACTCCACATAAAATGTTATTTTTGTTTTCTTCCAACTTTGTTTTTCTTTTTTTAAAAAAACGTCAGACGTGAGTAAACGTTCAGTTTGCTCTAAATAAAAATCGCGCGCTTGAAGTTTATGGTGTCTTTGCACTCTATCATTTGGGTTTTCTTGTAAACAATTTCAGCCGTGTAATAAATCTCTTATTAACCAAGCTTGCTCGGGACCCTACTGGGAGAATATCAGCCCTTGGTCTTTTTTGTACGGACCTCGCTGCGCTCGGTCCGTACTGTCAAGACCTCGGGCCGATATTCTCCCAGTATGGCCCTCGTGCTTGGTTAATAAGATATATGTATTGACGATGAAAGGGAAATTGCAGTCCAGGATTTTTTTTTTTGCGTAAACATGAGTTAATTTAGCCTTTTTGTCCGTTGACTTGAAGCCTACTTACATCAGGTGGAATTTTTGTCCATTTTTGGGGTCTTATGCTCTGCATAAAGACCCTACAGTCAAACCGGATGTTCATTTGATGGGAACTTTGCAAACTTCCGCCGGAACATTGGTATTTTGGTTGACAGTTTGAGTCGAGCAAGTTGCAACCTGCGCGAGCAAGCCGGTTGCTCAGTTCATTTGGTACCTGATGGCAAGAACTCGTTGAGATTTTTTCCAGAACTTTCAAGTGTTAATTCAGTATTTTTAAGACTAGTTTGCGCTGGAGTTTTAACGTAAATGAGCCACTGCATGAGCAACCACACGCTGTACCAAGAATCTGTACCGTTTGCTGCCGTTGTTTCGAAATGTAAGGGAAGTCACTATTGTTGCTAATTCGTTGGCTATCGAAACTCAAAGGAACGATAAATTACGTGCGTACATTGTAAAATTATATGGAAACGACGGGACTGCAACTGTTGCGTTTCAAGTTTGTTTACAATTTGATAGCATGTAGCGGATTAGATACCGTTTGAGGCGATAATCCAACTTCTTCCGCGTTTTGTGCCTGTTTTGAACTGACCAGACGTCCACAGGGCAGTTATTTTCTCCCTTTTAAAGCCTTGTGATACGATTATAATGTGTGTTAGCCATCATAAGCCACAGTAAGAATTTCGAGTCGCAAACTGCTTTCAAATGATTTTTGAAAACGGCACGAAAGCTATGGCAACTTGCTCGCGCGGATTGCAACTTGCTCAACTCAAACTGTCAATCAAATACCAACGTTGCGGCGGAAGTTTGCAAAGTTCCCATCAAAAGAACATCCGGTTTGACTGTAAGTCAGAGGCAATCTTTTTTTTCAGCCAGTGTGTCACTTTGAGGACGACATGACACGTGACAGATCTCCAAGAGTAGTATAAATAGTCTGGGCACTAGTTGTTTTCAAGTTGTTTCGTCGGCCATTGCTTCCAGCGTGTGGTAGTCACGGTGTATTAGCAACCGTTTCCCTGTGTTGGGAGAATTTTGAAGAACTATCCGACGCAATTAGAAGTATTTGTTCAAGGTAAGTCATGTTCTATTTCAAAACTGCTCTGTCGCGCTGTTTATTCATTAATCATTTATTCAATCAGTGATTGGCTTTCTTTCATTTCCAATCGAAAATTAACTGCACTGCATAATTTGCCTTGTTTGTTGTTTGTTATTTCATTCAGGTGTTGCTGAGTGGAGTTTCCTCGGCGAGGAATGGTAACATACATCTAGACTCGCCTTGTGTTTGGTGCGGATTGCACTGAAGCTAGACGCTTTCGCAAGCCCACATTCATTGGCTTTAAATCCGGTGCGGGTTGCACCACATATCTCAGAAGTAAGCTTTCTCAGGAGTCACGAGTAATCTCACAAGCTCTGACAAGCACGTATCTATCGGGTTGGACTATCGGTGTGGCTTACACCTCAAACTGAAAGAGCTATAGTACTCAGTCTCAAAAATACTCGCACTTAATAAGAGTCTTGCACTGCTGTTGTCTGTGTTATTAGCTGCTAGCGTAGGAACAATTACAATCGAACAATACCGATCAGGGATCGGCTGTCACGACAATTTTGTCAAAACCAAAGATGCCTCTTAACGTGTGTGAGACCGATCTTGGAATATGACGTTTTACTTAAAAGCTTTTTATTTCCTTGCCAACGTTAAAAGACGTTGTTGGATATTACAAGTTCTGGAATGAGGTGATGGTTTGGTTTATGCAAATGATATGCTACAATGTTTACATCCATTGCAAATGATGTGGAGGAAAATCTAGGTCCTACATTCATTGATCCAACATCTACTGACTCTAGTTTAGCACTCCTATCATCTGTTATATATATAGATATATATATTTTTTCTCTTGTAATAATTATGGGGTGAAATAAAGTATTCTTGTTGTCCTTACTTTAATGGAAAAAGTGTACTCCCATTTTTATAGAGATATAGCAATTGTCTCAATTTATAAACACAAAAATGACACAATGCAATCATATTTCAAACGTGAGGTTAAAATATGAAAGAAACTTGAAATAACCTTTTTCCCATTAAATTTTATGAGAAAAAGCCAAGAAAGTGCAAAATATCAAATATTTCAAAGCCTTAGATTTCTGTGTGCATAGTAATTGCCAGACAAAACATCACTTCTGCCCGAAGTCAGGAAGCTGTTGTAAAATGGTAATTTCTTTTTTGCGCTCCACTGGGTTTTAAAGTTTTCAAAAAGGCATTTATATTATAGCATAACTTCATGAAATAAGCCCAAGAAGAGAAATAGGAAAACATATTTATTATTGCCTTACTATAGACAAAATAAAAATACAATTTGGTAGAGATAGAAGGCCTTCTAGTTATGCAACACTTTCGAGTGGTATACCTTATTGATTATTAAGTGAAAATCAAAAAAAAAAAAAAACCACAAGGCCAAAGAAAGCGTTCAGATTGCGGACTCTGGCCGTTCCTGACTTTTGAACACTGGCAGAGCACAGTTTCGATTGTTAACCAATCAGCATTAGCCGGAGCTCGTCCTTGGAACGAGATGTTGGCCGGAGCGACCATCGAAAAAGGCCTGAGCCCGCGTTTTTGTTGCTGACCAAAAAGAAAGCGGGTTCCAGATTTATCTTTTGTTGTAACTTGCTTTGCCAAATAACAGTGTGAAATAACAAAATCTCACCTTTGTGCTTTTTCCCTATTTTTTTCTTTTTTATGATATAACTGGGGCCAAATAGAGCTCCAAACTAGTGCAATTTGGTCTCATTTAGTCGAAATCCTTATTTATGGAGATAAAAGCAGGTGCATAAACTGGTAATTTTTTTCAACAAAGAAATCTACGAACCAGTCGCTTTTATTTGATTTGGTTCATGTTGCGTGTGAAAACAGCACGTGCTTAATCCTGCGCCATGTGTCCATCACATCTGAAATCGATCGTTGAATAGTTAAGGAAGTAATCCGATGCTGGGATGCCATCGACACGCTCCGTGACGTTTCAGAGGCAAGACCAAAATGAAGTTCAAGCGATTTCTGCTTCTATGTTTCCTCGGTTTAAGTTTAATGAGCTTCATCGCCACACTTCTTCTGCCGAGAATTAAGGAGAACAACTTGCTCCGTATTCCTTCGGACACTCTGTCGAGGTACGCAGAATTACTTCATCTTAACATCAGTCTATCCAACGGGTGAGTGAATTTCAAGTCAAACTTCTTCGTTGAGATAGTTTAACCAGCCAAGCATCGCTGATGTATTGGTGCTTGGCTTCGTTGAATTCGTTTTATACCGGCGACCAACCGGTGAATCCATCGGAATTAAAGAAAATGTTTGGGTTTAGACAACAATAACCCATTAGACACTGTCAGATAGATGTAAAAATATATATACATGACATATATCTCAGGGAATTAGATGTTCGGTATTCCCTGCATGGCATGAAGGCCGTAGTCGAGTAGTTTGTTACAAGACGATCCTTTGCATCAGTGTGACGAAGCATTCGTCGACTTAATCTGCGCATATTTGATTGCCACGATCTTTAAAGCGCCTCAACATCTTTTACACCACGACAGATTGTTATTAAAATTTGTCACGGTTTCGGATTTTAAAGGTGTTTCTCGAAACCATCAGCGGGTAATCAGGGTTATGACTACTGTAGTAAAGCCAGGCACTGGTGAAAAAAGACTCCATGCGAATCTTTCATGGTCTTTAATTTTATGCATATCTTTAGCAGTAGCTTGTTGCTTATGTGTAATTTTCGCTTTCACACTGCTCTCTTTGTTTGTTAATTGTCACGAATTCGCCTCGACATAATAATATAATAAGTAACATGTTTTCGGCGAAGACGGAGTAATCTATCGTTCATCTTGATGTAGCAGATGTAGGTTCACATGTAGATCAGTATAAATAACTATTAATTTACTTTCGTGATCTGAGATGATTAAGGTGGCTTTGGCTTGGAAAGAAGTATCGAATGATAAAACCGCCCAAGTCTAGCCGTCTAGAGGACGAGTAAGGAGATCTGACTGAATTTCTCGGCATTTCAGTAAATATTTCACTTTTCCTCTCCGGTGCTTACAACGAACCCAGGTGGCCTTTGTTGATTAAAAACTGCGGTCCCTGAGGTTGATACAGAAAAGAGAGAAAGCTTCTTCATTATTCATTGTAAAGCTATAACTGACAAAGAACGTTTATTGTATGTGTGACCTTCGGTTCTTTTGACATGATGCTATGTAAATAATTGTCTACAAATAGTCGGTCAGGATTGCGAACTTTGGGAAAGTCATGTTCCTATGTTATGTTCCTTTTCTGCATTACAAATAAAACCGATTCTGATCTCTGCACGGTGACTTATAATTATCTCTAAACTTTGTCCAATTCAGCAGAATATGTCATGATGACATTGTTATGCAATCTAATTGCTGGCGAGCCCTAGCGAGGCAGCTGCCTATTCTTTATAATAGCGAGAAGAAGGCAAAATCTGTCGGATGTAAGATTGAAGACATGCGCAGTCGATTGTGCTTTTTATATCCGGGCATTCCGGGGTGCTTGTGAATGCACGTGGAAATATCGATCGATCTCGAGCAATAGTCCAGCTCGGCTAGAAATCAAGGACACGATAAATGAGGTGAAATATGGATGTCTCTAGTTACTTGTGGAAGTATTCATGAAGGTCATGAATGGTTTAGTAATGACTCTCGAGGAAGACAAGAGATTTTTATGTGTTTGGCTGTTCTATTATGTGAGCAATTTTGCCGATTCACGTATGGAGGTGCCAAGATATCGATCAAGTCCTACTTCATGAGATCATTTTTTTGTCTCAGTGTATTCAGCATCAGTGAAGTGTTAGGCAAAATTAATTCCATTCGGAGTAAACTGCCGACTGCAGCTTGCTAGTGTCGGGAAGAAAAGAGAGGAAACTGTGAAGCCAACCTGCTTTAGCTTGCGTTATGTCGAAAGCGAAACCACAGACAAATCATTCACAGTATTCTTCGCCCGTTGAGGCGTTAAATGTGATCGTCGACTCAAAATCTCAGCCCGTTGAGTTAGATAATTCGACCACTGGAGTTACATGTGCCGTCGAGGCGAAAGAAAAGCTTGCGAATCATGTTGTTCTGTGGATTTTGATTTCCTTGCTTTAATGCGATTTGATATGACCTTCGATGTCACGTTGCGTGACGACCCAAGTTTCGGTAAACTCACAAATTCGTGTAATTAAAAACGTCTCATTTTCACTTTTACTGGTAACGTTTAGCATAAAGGCTAATTTTTAAAAAAGAATACTTAAATACTTAAACCAATTTGTAGCATTTGTTACATTCTTTTCTCGAGTGAAGAAAAATATTTTAAGGGCTCTGTTGTTGTTTCACAAAATGCCTTTAAAACTTAACTAGCTACACCAACTCCTATTATACCATTTATTTCAAATTACGCGTATTATCAGTATTTCCTTCAAGCTCTGACGCCAGCACTAACTTTCACATTGAAACTCCTAGTTGAACGTATCATTAACATCGTGTGAAAATTAGTTTTACAAATACAAGACTGCTGGGTGTATGCAGTTTATCTTCAACCATTTATTTATCTAGCGTGATATTTTTGTCACACTATTTTTAGTCGTTGTGGCAAGGCCTTGCCAGTTAAACTGCGGTTTTTTTTAGCTCTGAGCCGAGGGGGAAAAACAATTTATAGCTCCAAATTGCCGGGAGTTCATGGCCAGAAATTGCGGACATTTGAGCCCGCGCATAAGCAGCGGGCCAATTAATTACTTTATGCTAATGGAACATGGCGTCTTCGAGAAAATCCCCCGTGGTTCACTAAAAACAACTTCATTCGTTTTCCCCTGTCGTTTTATACGTCACTCCCATCCGCTAAAGAAATAGGGAAAGATTTGTTGATGTGGAGAGGATTATTACCAGGCGAAAATGTGGACTGAAGGGCTATGATTACTTCAGTTGAGAAGGAGAGGAAACATACAGAATACTTCAATTCAGTAACTACTTGTTGTCTCGGGGAATTAAAGAATACTCAGAAGACTTACCGAGCCACATTTTCACCGGGTAATAATTCTCTCCACATCACAAAATCTTCCCATATTTCTTGAGCGGATGACAGTGTCGTACAAAACGACAAACGAAAACGAATGTCACGTTTGTCACGCCATGTGGTCATACATGAACTTGTAATTTTAGCGCTGACTGAAAGGACAGTGGTCATCTGTCTCCCCAGCCTTCAACAGAGATAGAAGGCTTGGTTTCTTAGGTTTCTTTTGATACCAAACATGCCGGAATTTGCTGAAAAAAATGCCAGTTTTTGCCCAAGAATACGACGTGTGGTTCTCGGATCAACACAGATGAGACGCTCGCGTGACATTTGATATCTTTGCTTTCGGTAGACCTGGTTTGCGCTTCTCTGAACTGTTTTTGAAGGCAATTAGCAGGGCGAAGAAATCAGCAGCGAAGGTGAAAATTGGTCAAATAGTACACCATACGGTGCTTTTCCTCAAGCGATCGCGGCACTTGGGATATCCCGCTTATGTAATCTGCTGTGGCGGATCAAAATCTGTTTGGGATGCATTCAAGCCTCCGTAATATAGAGCATTGTATGAGCCAATCTTCGAAAACAAACATCGATGAAAAGCAGGGCCAGTAACATTTGTTGATGAAAAGCAACTAATCAGAATAGCAGAGGAAACTTTCAAGAACTCAACCGGATCGCGGCACTTGTTCCCGGTAAGCCAGAACTTGCTCTATTTTATTTTGTTTTATTTCTGCCATACATTTCCTTTGAGCGTTTGGCGGCCATATTTCTAAGAAACTCCGCGCGTGCGCCGTTGCGATGACCGCGATTTCTGGCCATGCCAAATTGCCGGGTCAGCACTAGCCTCCCACACAGACGTTCGTAACAACACTCTCGTTTCTTTAATTGTACACATCTTGATCTTGTCCTAGTTTTACGTCATGATATTTTCGTTTCTCTTGTTTTACCTGTTAGTTATTGTAATTGTTACTTCTTCATTCCGTAAGGTTGAACTGCTGTAATTTGTTATACGTCAAAACCAGTGCTCGCCTCGAATAGCTGTGGCTAACTGCGAGCAGAGCTTATTTCAATTTATGTTTTGAAATACCTGGTAAACTTGAAGACAACATGAACACCTTTCGAAAACGTTCACGCTTCCCTGATACTGGTGTATCCATAACTCAAGAAGCCGTCAAGTCGACCTTAACTGCAATTTAGTTGCATTAAATTCACCCAGAACTGTTCTCCGCATTCATCCCGGCTTGCTTTAAAAGAGGTATTAGTTATTTATCATTTATACTTCTCTTTTTGTTTGTTTTTAGAAATACATATGACTCCTTGAGTGACGACTCGGGCCAGCCGTCCTCTGGAGTATCATGGCTTGAGAGGACTGGGCCGAAAAATGTTAGTGCCGTCGATCGAGAGTTTTGGGATTTATTAGAAAACGCTAAGAGACAATCTGAAGACGAAGATAACGACAATGATGATGTTGTTGATGATGATGAAATGGAATCAGAGGAGGAAGGTGGAAAGCAAGAGTCTTCGACAGAAACAAGCCATGTACAATACGACGAATTGAGGTAGTCATTTTTGTCAGTTGTTACTGTTTCTGTTGTTGTGGTTGTTACGACGATTCCGATAGTTGAAAGGTAATAATGCGAGTTTGATCAGAATAAAACGAAGCGGCCGCAATATTATCTGCACTATATATGTCGACTCTCTGAACTTCCTTGTTATTAATGTTGTTGCCACTGTTTTGGCTATTGGTGTTTCTTTTCTTGTACATGTTGCTCCAGCTGTTTTATTTTTTTGTCGATGTTACTGTTGTTGTTGTTGTTGTTGTTGTTGTGGTGGTGGTGGTGGTGGTGGTGGTGGTGGTGGTCGTGGTGGTGGTCGTGGTGGTGGTGGTGATGATGATACTGTTGCTGTTTTTGCTAATATTGTGTTGCCAAGCTCCTCTTAGTACGAAGGAAAGGCGCCACTTAACGGCACTTAAAGGGGCTACGTCACGGTATTTGAGTTATTTTGACCATGGACAAAATTACCTTTAAATTAATGGGAACCTGAAAATAAGACCTTGAAAAGCTAGAAAAACACTTAAGAGATAAAAGTAAACCATAAGAGAACAAGGATGATTAAGGATGCAAAGATTGACACGGATTACCAACAACGAAATGGAAAAATTCAGGCTAAATTTTTCAAACCGTTTAACCACAGGGAGCACACAATCTTGCTGAGTAGGGAGAGAGTAAATAAAGGAATGAAAAGAATGAACAGCCTACATTTGTCTCCTCTTGTCATCTCTTATCTTACGTGATTTTACTGGGAAAGCCGCTGCTTACAAATCCTGCGTAACACTAAAGCAGTATTTTCGTACCTAGGGCTTTCCGCTCTCAGCCAAATTTTTTTTTTGTTTGTATAAAATTTGACAAGGGAGGCAACTCTTTGCCAAAACGTTTTGAACGCACTGCGAATATTCGCTCTAATCTCTAAACTTCGTTGCTTTCATGATACCAAACAAACACAAAATGAGGTCGGAAGGTTTTTCTACAACTTGGCCGAATTTGTTTTCGAATGCTTTTGCAACAGTCGGAGAATTTTGGCGACTTTTGCGAAGTTTTGTCTCAATTCGCTTTTCGCAACATGATCGTACCGTTACCCAAATCCCAAACACGTCATCCAGCGCGCGCTCGCGCTCCCCTCCCTATCCCACACATGCGTTTTTGACACGACAATCTCTACAAACCCCTCCCCTGGTTCGTTGTTTTTCTTACGTGTTCGAAGTCGGCTAATCTCCGCACGGAAACAAAATTGTCGTAAATTAATACCTGAAGCGTTTTAGCGAGACTTCGCGATAATAAATGGGAGCTATGTAAGGATTTTGTAAAACCTTTTTCGTCAAAAAAACCCGTTTGGGAGATTGAGGAGAGCGCGAGCGCGCGCTGCGCTGAGTGACGTGTTTGGGATTTGGGTAACGGTACGATCATGTTGCGAAAAGCGAATTGAGACAAAACTTTGCAAAACTCGCCAAAACTCTCCGACTGTTGCAAAAGTATTCGAAAACAAATTTGGCCAAGTTGTAGAAAAACCTTCCGACCTCATTTTGTGTTTGTTTGGTTTCGTGAAAGCAACGAAATTTAGAGATTCGAGCGAATATTCGCAGTGCGTTCAAAATGTTTTGGCAAAGAGTTGCCTCCCTTGTCAAATTTTATACAAACAAAAAAAATTTTGGCTGAGCGCGGAAAGGCCTAGGTACGAGTTTACCACTTCAGTGTTACGCAGGATTTGTAAGCAGCGGCTTTCCCAGTAAAATCACGTAAGATAAAAGAGATGACAAGAGGAGACAAAGGTAAACTTTTCATTCTTTTCATTCCTTTATTTACTCGCTCCCTACTCAGCAAGATTGTGTGCTCCCTGTGGTTTAACAACGACGCAGCTCCTTTAATTGGCCCCATTGCGTCTGCGTATGTTACTCAGTATGTTACGCGCTTGCGAAAACTAGCCTCTAGCGTTACTGTTGATGTTATTTCGTTGCTCAGGTTTCTTCTGCTGTTATTATCTTTTCTCCAGCGCTTTCTACTACTAGTATCGCTGCTGCTGCTGGCATTGTTGCGGTTTATTTGTTGATTTATGATATTATAAGTCTCCAGTCCCAAGGTTTGTTTCCATTCTTAATTCAATCACTGTTTTTAACAGCTGCAAGCCTCACCGGGAGATCGCCTTTCTCAAAACTCATAAAACCGGAAGCAGTACTCTAACAAATATCCTGAACCGCTATGCAGACCTCCAAGAGCTCAAAATAGCGCTTCCGGCGCAACATCTGTATCGCTTCGGCTGGCCTGGGTATTTCCACTGGAAGGCTGTGGATCTGTGGCGACTAAACGGGGAACCAGCTCACGTGCTCTGTAACCACGCCCGCTATAATAAGCCCGCAATGGATGTTATCATGCAAAGTGACACTAAATACATCACAATTCTGCGTGATCCCGTTTATCAATTTGAGTCGACATTCAACTACATGGAACTGTACCGTTACTTTAAATTGACGAACTATTCCAATCCTATGCAGGTTTTTCTAAGAAACCCTCATGGGTATCTTAAAAATTTATCAAGAACCGTTAAGTCTTTTCCAGAATCGATGCACCTTGTGAGAAACGGTATGTTTTTTGATCTAGGATTACCGCCATCTGCACAAGACAACGAAGAGGAAATTCGCAATGCCATAAAGAAGGTTGAGAGTGACTTTTCGCTAGTTCTTATTATGGAATATTTCGACGAGAGCCTTGTTTTGCTCAAGCGAGAATTCTGCTGGAATTTAGATGACGTCATTTATATCAAACAAAATGAAAGAAAAACAGGTAATAATACATCAAAGAGAGCTTTGTCTTCTCAGCTCAAATATATGATAAGAGACTGGAACCGAGCAGACGTGCTGCTCTATGAGCATTTTAACAAGACATTCTGGGAGAGAATCAAGGGACACGGGGAAGGATTCTACAAAGATCTCGCAGACTTAAGACGAAAAAACTTAGAGATGTTCAAAGATTGCGTTTCCCCAGAAGAGGTGACGGAAATCGCATTTCGACTGACCGGGCAGATACGTGGTTTTAAGCTGAACGAAAGGGTTTCTCGTTACAACAGATACTTGTGTGAAAAGTTACTCACAAATGAAATAGACTACATTCATTATTTCCGACGAAAACTGCACCCGTACAAAGGGTATCAAAAGCAGCTTAGAGTTTCGGGAAAAACAGCCCAGACAGGGGAAAACGTCATTGTTAAGAGAATTAATGCGATGAAATCAGTTAAGCCACTCACTCTAAGGAATTCATAAGCCATATGAACAATATATTGTGTAATATAATAAGTCAAGTAGGTCAGTTGTGGGCAAAATGTCAGCCTTTTTAAACATAAAAAAAAATTCATGCAAACGAATCAACCTATACCCTCTCTACTTCAGGCCTTGTGCGCAGTGAATCCAGGGTTACAGGGTCTCTTAATCCTTTAAATGGTATTCTTGACTCAAAACTCGATTTCTCGAGAATCGAGAATTGAGTTTCCACGGACGGCGGAACTCGAATTTCGAATTTCGCGTTTCGAGTTTCGAGTTTCGAGTTTCGAGTTTCGAGTTTCGAGTTTCGAGTTTCGAGTTTCGAGTTTCGAGTTTCGAGTTTCGAGTTTCGAGTTTCGAGTTTCGAGTTTCGAGTTTCGACGCAACAGGATTTTTTTTCTAGACTACGAGTAGTCCCTCTTGAGCTCGCTGTCAAGCGAGACGCGAAAGAAAATCGCGCGAGAAAAAATGGCCACGCGAGATCCAGGAGGAAAGAAGCGCGCGGGCGCGGCTAATTTTTCTCAGTTTTTTTTTTTTCTTCTTCTTCTTTTTTTTTTTCACGTCTTGCTCGACGAACTAAGCGAAAGAGGGACTACTCGTAGTCTAGGATCTTTCCGCAGGGAATGCTTTCTTGACGTATTTTCCAAGTCAATGCTCAAGTGATATTAGAGAGATTAAGCTTGACGTTACGCCAAACGGTAAACGGCGAAAATGTAACTTTTGCCGTCTGCCTTTTGGTCTTTGAACAGCAGAGTGAAAATGTTTGTATTTGTGGTGAATAGTAGGAGACATTTTTCTATTTTTATGTGATTTCATTAAGGATCAGAAGAAAAGTACACAAACTCAGAGGTCATCTTTGCCGTTTGCCGTCTGCCGTAAACGCCATGCTTAAACTCACAAATGACAGTCCATTTTTGCCTGTGAGTTTCAACCTCACGTTTGAATTGTTGGTCTCTAGTTCAATCTTGAATTTCACGAATTCGAAAACTACAACCCGAGTGTTTTGCTGTAGAAGCAGAACTGAATAAGATCGGATACCGTGTTTATGGAACCTAACCAAAAGCGCATTCATACCCGCTCTTCTAACGCTTTTGTTATGGGTTTTTAGTTTATTGGAAATTGAATTCCTCATTGGTGGCGTCTTTTCAAGAATGACTTCGTAGCCTGACGAGATCTATGGCAATTCAGATATTTTCTGTTTTTGTTTCAGAACGTCACGTGTCCTAGGTTTCTGCTAAGTAAGGAAGTAATAAGGGTGTTGGTGTTGAACAGTCGGGTGGTCTTGGTTGTATCCCTGTATATATGGGCCCCGACTTTTAATTTTCTCCCCTAACTAAGACAGAAGGGAATGGATTTTAGAGTGGTTTTCAACTGAGTGCCAAAGGTAATAAGGCAACTTTTACTTTGGTCTACGGTTTAATGTCACTATGATTTGCGAAAATTTTGGTTTAGTCAACTGGGTTGATAATGTGAATTGGTCACCGTGAAGAGATCGAAAGCTGACATTTCGAGCGTTAGCCCTTAGTCGGATTCGCTCCAACGAAGGGCTAACGCTCGAAACGTCAGTTTTCGAATTTCTTTACGGTTGCCAATTCACCTCATCAACCCAGTTGATATAACCAAACCATTTAATTTTTTAACAGTGCTATTTTTTAGTACCCTAGAAATAATTAACTTGTGCGCGCTACATTCTAAAGCCGGTGAAACAAGGGTAAAGACAGTATCCTGTACCGTTGCTCGTCTCAGATAAACAAAAGTAGAAGAATACCCGGGGGGTTTGGTGTGACATTGATCTGAATGTTTGGGCTTATTGGAGACACCGTTTTGATGAGACATTTATTAAATTGACAGGTTTTATATAATTTAATGTACAATAAATTTTGGAATGAAGTTTGTCAATCTTAATGACTTGAAACGTAAAATTGTATGAGGAAAAGAATTATAATTAAGAAAGTTTTGTATTTGTGTCTTAATAGAGGTTAATTTTGAATGCCCATTAAAGCCTGGTTTCCATATGATCGTCCCAATCGCCCCGATCGCCCCAGTCGTCTCAAAAAATGTTTTTAAACATTTTTGAGACGACTTGGACGATCGGGACGATTGGGACGATCATATGGAAACGCTACCCAGACGATCGCAAACGACCCGGACGACTGAGATGACCCCGATCGTCCAGATAGAACTCAATTCTATCCAAGCGATCGAGGTCGTCTCAGTCGTCCGGGTCGTTTGCGATCGTCTGGGTAGCGTTTCCATGTGATCGTCCCAATCGTCCCAGTCGTCTCAAAAAAATTTTTAAACATTTTTTTAAGACGAATGGGACGAGCTGGACGATCATATGGAAACTAGGCTTAAGAAAACAGTGTCGCGCAGAATGACAATTGCTCTCAGGACTTTTACAGGAGGCGAGTCTCATTGGTCAAGATAAACTCGCCTTTTTTGTTTCTTGGGTAATATGACTTCGCTCAGCAACTTGAAGAAGGCGGAGCATCGAAACAATGATTTTTTTGTTTAGACTATTCGCACCTCTCAAAAGCAAATCTACCGGACAATGCCGTCTCAGTAACAACAAAAAAGCCAAAGTAAGGAGTGAGATTATTCGACGTTACGTATCCGTTACGTTTCCCCTAACAGTTGCAAACTATTCAAAGTTGAACGTTGAGATTTCATGCATTCATGAAGATTACGCACGTAACAACAACTTTTACCTTAATGTTACTGAATGGCTTGCTGGTCTGCTTTTCATTATCTCTGACCCCGCTTGTACTGAGAGGCAAATTAAATATTAGAGAATTTTTAAAAGATGTCTTGAAAAAGGGCAGCATTGCAGACGTAGTCCATAAGTATCTAATTTCTAGCGAGCAGATGAAAAAGAGTGTTCGACAGCGGCTAGCTCGGACCTGGGGAGCACAGCTACAGAGGACGACCTAATTATACCTCGGTCTCTTTTTTAGCCGACGAGGGAAAAGAAAATCAACGTCAACTAACGCAAACAATTCTGTCATGGCGAAAACCCCCATCAAGGAGTTTAGTATTTTGACTCAGCTGAACCGAAGTCAACCCGAAAAACCATCAGGGGTGTCCTCGAAGATTCCGAAGATGAATCCGACGCTACGATATTTTTTGTCCATGACTTAAAAACCGACTAGCAATCAGCTCCACGCATCCAGCTCGAAAGGCCAAGGCAGACACAGCAAGGAAACGCCAAAAGAGTTCTTGTCGCGAATAATTTTGGCACGTGTGTGTCACATCGCCATCAAAGTTTTCCGCAGTATTTCTACGACCATAATCGGAAGAATTTGCAACTGTACAATTATTACTCTTCTGAAAGCCTCAAATCTGAACTTTCTTACCAAGACTTTGTATCCTTCTTTCGCTTGACGTTCCTTAAACTATAGATGATTATAATCTTCGTTCAGCAGACTCGCTTGCTATGCTTTCAAATTCATTCAACCAATTTTACAAACGGCGCGCATCATGAGTCACGTGATTTCCCACTCGTTGTTGTTTCTTTTACCACAACAACTTCTGGTCGTTTTGTAAAATTAGAATCCTATAAAACTGGGATATAATTTCCCAGTACACAAGCGAACCAAATTTAATGAAACAATTATTTTGTATAATTTCTTCTCTAAATTTCCCTTTCAATTTCCATTTCACTTATTATTGTCCGCGAATTTTTGGATGCAGGACTGGTTCGCCTAAGGAAAATCAAGTTTTCGGATTTCCTGGTAACTTTGTTAGAACATGTGGTGCTTCGGATAAGACCCCTTGGGCAGAATTGGGCAGAATTGTCCAAGAGAAATTACAATGCTGATGACTATGAACATTTCAGAACCAATCGTCTCTACGGTTAAAAACACGAAACTTACTTAGAACAACAAATCCTGAAAATTTCAGTTCAAATGGACAAAATATATTTTATCAAAGGCAAAAATAACTTGTTTAGAGAAAACGAGCTTTGAACTTACAGTAACAAAAATTCTCCGAATATAACTTCAATGCCTTAGGATACAAATTCCGGTAAAAACAAATATTAGAATTTTTTTGCAGAGTTCTATGTTAATTTATGTTTCGTCTTAGAGCTCCATTCCAATTGGCAGGGAAAAAGGAAAAAAAAGTGCGAGACGTAAACAAATCGTACGGATGAAAGCTAATAAAGCCTTAAGGATGAAAAGTGATTTTAACTCGATGTAATAAAAGTTCTACTGCGTTCGATTTCCCGTGGTGAATGTTCGATTAACTATGTCGGGCTTAATACGTGGTACCCGCTTAACAAAGGGTTAGTAAAAGAAATTTTTAAAACTTCTCGGAAAATATTTTAAAGGAACAATTTAAAACTCCTTTAAATTAAAAAGTCTATCTGTCTGTTAAGAGCTACGAAAATTTGCATGTCACTTCTGAAATCATTTTCGCGCAATAAAAATTTCAAAATAACCTGGAAACCGGCTTTTTCAACAAATTGCAGATGTGAGCAGAATCTGTCAAATATGTCAAGAACAAGTCAAGAAAACAAAACATTTAGCACAAACATTTCTATGTTGGCAAAATACAAAAATTGAAAGCTCCAGTTTTTCCCCGTTGATTCTTTTGAAGTACGTTATATACGTTTAAGTTGGTCATTATAATGGACGCTTGGTCAATCGAATTTAGAATTAATTGCCTTCTTCAAATATGGGACACAGGTTGAGGATAACCTGTAGGTTTTTTTGTTTGTCGCTCTGTGCACATCTATTTTGTCTCAGTCGATGGACGTAAAGGAAGAAAGAAAGACACATATATTGCCTACTGATCCAACTGTTATCACAGCAACATCTCACATTATGCAAGCTCCGGAAAATCTTTTCGAAACGTATTGAGAGATGTGCGATAACGGCGATTCTGCATGCTTAACATTTTCCGTGTTCTTAGTCAATCACTGTGTACTCCAAAAATCAGCTTCAGACCTACTTTGCTTTACTTTGCATGTAATCTGAGCAACCAGTTCTACCGTAAATTAATATTTTTATGTACTTTCATCGAGATAATTTCATGAAAAGTCGCTTTAAAAACCGTTCGCAATTAGGCCCGCACAAGGTGAGTCTTTTAA
>JAHPZR010029604.1:0-10913 GCA_019787425.1 Platygyra sinensis | reverse complement strand
TTTTTTAAAATGGATCAAATTTTTCAAACTGGGTTGAAATTTTTTAAACGAGTTTAATTTTCAATTTCGAGCAGAATGTGAGCGTGTGTCTTAGTAATTTGGGTTAAGTATTCAAGTTAGTGATTAGGCCTAAGCACTTAATTAGAATGGTAAGCTTTGATGTTAGGCTGGGAACTTTGCATATGACTTAGTAGTTTGGGTTGAGCTCTCAGGTTAGTGATTAGGCCTACCTAACTACTTATTTGGAATTGCGCCTTCTTAGTAATTAAGGCAAAGTTTATGTATGGATAAATTGAAATTTATATGTATTTATGAATAAATTAAAATTTATATGAGAGAGGCTTGAGGTGATGAACTGATAATTAAAACAAGTATGAGAGCTCTTGCATCCAGTGCTTTCATGGCCAAGTGGTAATGACAGTGGGAAGCAGATCCAGAGGTTGGCGGTTCAAATCCTGGTGAGTATGGGATAAAAAGAGAAAAAAAAATGAAACCTGCTGTTAATTAGTATATTTGGGGGAAGGGGTAGAGTAACTGGTAGAACTCAGGAGGAACTCAGCGAGAATAGGATTGACAAAAAAAAAAAATAATAAACTGGTGTGAAAATTTCTAACTGGTTTGAAAAATTTCAACCCAGTTTGAAAAATTTACACTGGTTTAAAAAAAATTAAACCAAAAAAAAAAATTCAAACCACAACAGTAATGTCAAAATTGGTATTCCTTCTAGCAAACTTCTTATTTGCTTTATTTCCCTCTAATTATCACTCATGGAAGTGTATTTTTTTTGGATCATCCTTTATGTATGTTATTTTTTCTTTTCTTCTAGCTAGGCCAGGATTTTGCCCTCTCCCCTCAACCATACACACCACTTGTACTCAAGATCACATCATGCCCTTTCATGCTACCTGTACCAATATTTAGGAATGGACCATTATATTTTCTTTGAATTGGGGTTGCATTTTTTTCCCATTGGGCAAAAGCTTGTCCAAGAATTTTCTTAACATCAAAAATCAAAATAATGACACCAGAAAGAACTTCCTTGAAATTGCTTTTCTGTGGCTTCCCCTGCAAGAGTTTTTTTCAACAGTTTTTGCTGTGCAGGAATTTTTTTGGGCCCAGCCCCCCTCCTCTAAAAAGTGATGGTCCATTCTGCATGTTTTGTGAGAGTTGACCAAAGAAAAACAAACTTGACCATGGTCGTAGTGAAGAAACCTACAGAATACATATTAAGTAAACCAGCAGTATCATTTGGGGAAATCAGTGGGAATTAGTTGTCTTTATCATAATAAAGGGGAAATCCTCAAGGTGAATGTATTAAAAGATGGTTTGATAACTTCAAATTCCTGCTGTGATTTCATGTACAGCAGCATCAGTTCTTACTGAAGCCATTTTATCTTTACAAAAATAATTGTCATGAAATGTTTTCAAGTCAAGAGCAATGCTGTTTTATGGAAATATAAGGGCCATTTATACAAAGAAACTAAGCCTCATCTTAGACAAGCTCCAGCTTACATAAGTCACAAACTTACCATATGAGTGGTACAAGTTCACGTCTTACAGTGTACATGAGCCACAGTTTGTGGAAGACAAGGGTTTTGAGCTCAGCTTAAAGTGCCTATGAAGTAAAAAATAATTGCTGCTTATTTGAAAGGCTTTTCAAAGTAGAGAAGAATGGTGTTTTCCTTTAAGGAATATCTTTTTTCCTTGTAGAGATGTTTATGTTTTTGTATTATGCAAATTAGGAAAGTGATGACGTCATAGGTGGTTCCACTAAACCAGTACAACACTCAGTCAAGAATATCTCCAGAAATATTAGAGCAGTGTTCTTCAAACTTGGCACCAAAAACGTACATCACAAAAGAAACAGAATGACACCTACTATGTTGTTGCCCTGGCAACACTCTCGGCTCCAGTCTCTTTCTTTGAAAAACCAAATATCCCCATTTGCAATCTTTTTACAGTAATTGGGACAGAGGGTTGCCATATTGCCTTAACTATCCCCACTAGATTCTTGTGAGTGGATTATCCTTGTTTAGGATAAAATTTGGGAATTTTAGTCTTAATTAAAACAGGACCAATGGCATAACTGTTGTCATGGCAATGGCATGACAGGAGTCATTTTGCTTCTTTTGTGATGTACAATACTGATGCCAAGTTTGAAGAACACTGCTTTAATATTTCCAGAGATATTCTTGATTGAGTGTTGTACTGTTTTAGTGGAACCACCAATGACGTCATCACTTTACTTACAAAAACGTAAATATCTCTAAAACAAAAAAAAGATATTCTAAAAAGAAAAATGCCATTCTTCTTTACTTTGAGAAGGCTTTCAAATAAGCAACAATAATTTTTTACTTCATAGGCACTTTAAGTGCATCCATAACTCAATAGTACACGCTATAGCGTTTACCATTTGTTTCATAACATAACATTGAGACATTGGAACAACAGAAGTCTTTTTATTGAGCTACATCACAAAGCGTGCGCTTTGCTTTAGTTGGTTGCATAGCAGCATACATCCATGGGCAAATAGTAGATGCTGAATTAACCAATCAGAGCACACGCTTTGCTTTAGTTGTGTTTTAAAATGGTGTTGTGGCTTGTTTGTAGCTTACTTAAGATGTGACCTCACACTGAGCAAGCCAAAGTTTTTCTGACTTGTGCACCAGCTTGTGCAATCCTGCAATTGCTATGACAACCAGCACAAAAGCAAGGCATTAGTCATGAATAAGCCGTGAAACAGTTACCGGTATAGGAACACTTTACGTCTTATATAAGCCCCGCTAGTATAAATGGTTTATTTCACATTTTATCTAAGCTGCGGATTGTGTATGGTGTGGCTTGTTCTTTTCATCTATATGACTAGTTGTCAAACCATCTTTATCTATGCAATGATATATTTGTAAATGGTGTTCCACTGTGAGCTCAAGTCTCTATTTGTTGTCTTTATTTACAGTTTGTATACGTTTGCTGAAATGTTTGATTTGCCTTCTTCTGTGGTGCACAGCACTATCAGCAAAATGATCATCAATAAAGAACTGCAGGTTTGTGATGTGGCTTTTTTTCAAATTACTATTTTGAGTTCTCATATCCAATGTAACAGGTGCTGTGATTGGCTAAGTGAAGGGCATTATTCTCCTGTAATACCCACAAGCCAATAATTTATATTACCTTGACCTCGCCGTATAGACCACCTTGGTATAACTTGGTCAATACAGCAAGGTCTGGGTCTGAGATTTTTCCGTAAAGACCTCAATCTTGGTTAATAAGTAGTTATTATTATTATTTTCACAGTCAAACAGTTAACTAAATTTTAGGTAATAAATCAATTTATATATCTGGGTAGAGAAAGCAACACATGTAAGACTCACCACTTGTGGTCTGGGTGTAAACCCCATGTCTTCTAATTAACAATTAGATTCTGAGGTCGAGATTTTTATGAGGTGATAGTTGATTCGGCCTTCAGCCTCTTCAACTATCACCTCATAAAAATCTCGACCTCAGAATCTAATTGTTAATTAGAAGACATGGGGTTTACACCCAGACCACAAGTGGTGAGTCTTACATGTGTTGCTTTCTCTACCCAGATATATAAATTGATTTATTACCTAAAATTTAGTTAACTGTTTGACTGTGAAAATAATAATAATAACTACTTATTAACCAAGATTGAGGTCTTTACGGAAAAATCTCAGACCCAGACCTTGCTGTATTGACCAAGTTATACCAAGGTGGTCTATACGGCGAGGTCAAGGTAATATAAATTATTGGCTTGTGGGTATTACAGGAGAATAATGCCCTTCACTTAGCCAATCACAGCACCTGTTACATTGGATATGAGAACTCAAAATAGTAATTTGAAAAAAAGCCACATCACAAACCTGCAGTTCTTTATTGATGATCATTTTGCTGATAGTGCTGTGCACCACAGAAGAAGGCAAATCAAACATTTCAGCAAACGTATACAAACTGTAAATAAAGACAACAAATAGAGACTTGAGCTCACAGTGGAACACCATTTACAAATATATCATTGCATAGATAAAGATGGTTTGACAACTAGTCATATAGATGAAAAGAACAAGCCACACCATACACAATCCGCAGCTTAGATAAAATGTGAAATAAACCATTTATACTAGCGGGGCTTATATAAGACGTAAAGTGTTCCTATACCGGTAACTGTTTCACGGCTTATTCATGACTAATGCCTTGCTTTTGTGCTGGTTGTCATAGCAATTGCAGGATTGCACAAGCTGGTGCACAAGTCAGAAAAACTTTGGCTTGCTCAGTGTGAGGTCACATCTTAAGTAAGCTACAAACAAGCCACAACACCATTTTAAAACACAACTAAAGCAAAGCGTGTGCTCTGATTGGTTAATTCAGCATCTACTATTTGCCCATGGATGTATGCTGCTATGCAACCAACTAAAGCAAAGCGCACGCTTTGTGATGTAGCTCAATAAAAAGACTTCTGTTGTTCCAATGTCTCAATGTTATGTTATGAAACAAATGGTAAACGCTATAGCGTGTACTATTGAGTTATGGATGCACTTAAAGTGCCTATGAAGTAAAAAATTATTGTTGCTTATTTGAAAGCCTTCTCAAAGTAAAGAAGAATGGCATTTTTCTTTTTAGAATATCTTTTTTTTGTTTTAGAGATATTTACGTTTTTGTAAGTAAAGTGATGACGTCATTGGTGGTTCCACTAAAACAGTACAACACTCAATCAAGAATATCTCTGGAAATATTAAAGCAGTGTTCTTCAAACTTGGCATCAGTATTGTACATCACAAAAGAAGCAAAATGACTCCTGTCATGCCATTGCCATGACAACAGTTATGCCATTGGTCCTGTTTTAATTAAGACTAAAATTCCCAAATTTTATCCTAAACAAGGATAATCCACTCACAAGAATCTAGTGGGGATAGTTAAGGCAATATGGCAACCCTCTGTCCCAATTACTGTAAAAAGATTGCAAATGGGGATATTTGGTTTTTCAAAGAAAGAGACTGGAGCCGAGAGTGTTGCCAGGGCAACAACATAGTAGGTGTCATTCTGTTTCTTTTGTGATGTACGTTTTTGGTGCCAAGTTTGAAGAACACTGCTCTAATATTTCTGGAGATATTCTTGACTGAGTGTTGTACTGGTTTAGTGGAACCACCTATGACGTCATCACTTTCCTAATTTGCATAATACAAAAACATAAACATCTCTACAAGGAAAAAAGATATTCCTTAAAGGAAAACACCATTCTTCTCTACTTTGAAAAGCCTTTCAAATAAGCAGCAATTATTTTTTACTTCATAGGCACTTTAAGCTGAGCTCAAAACCCTTGTCTTCCACAAACTGTGGCTCATGTACACTGTAAGACGTGAACTTGTACCACTCATATGGTAAGTTTGTGACTTATGTAAGCTGGAGCTTGTCTAAGATGAGGCTTAGTTTCTTTGTATAAATGGCCCTTATATTTCCATAAAACAGCATTGCTCTTGACTTGAAAACATTTCATGACAATTATTTTTGTAAAGATAAAATGGCTTCAGTAAGAACTGATGCTGCTGTACATGAAATCACAGCAGGAATTTGAAGTTATCAAACCATCTTTTAATACATTCACCTTGAGGATTTCCCCTTTATTATGATAAAGACAACTAATTCCCACTGATTTCCCCAAATGATACTGCTGGTTTACTTAATATGTATTCTGTAGGTTTCTTCACTACGACCATGGTCAAGTTTGTTTTTCTTTGGTCAACTCTCACAAAACATGCAGAATGGACCATCACTTTTTAGAGGAGGGGGGCTGGGCCCAAAAAAATTCCTGCACAGCAAAAACTGTTGAAAAAAACTCTTGCAGGGGAAGCCACAGAAAAGCAATTTCAAGGAAGTTCTTTCTGGTGTCATTATTTTGATTTTTGATGTTAAGAAAATTCTTGGACAAGCTTTTGCCCAATGGGAAAAAAATGCAACCCCAATTCAAAGAAAATATAATGGTCCATTCCTAAATATTGGTACAGGTAGCATGAAAGGGCATGATGTGATCTTGAGTACAAGTGGTGTGTATGGTTGAGGGGAGAGGGCAAAATCCTGGCCTAGCTAGAAGAAAAGAAAAAATAACATACATAAAGGATGATCCAAAAAAAATACACTTCCATGAGTGATAATTAGAGGGAAATAAAGCAAATAAGAAGTTTGCTAGAAGGAATACCAATTTTGACATTACTGTTGTGGTTTGAATTTTTTTTTTTGGTTTAATTTTTTTTAAACCAGTGTAAATTTTTCAAACTGGGTTGAAATTTTTCAAACCAGTTAGAAATTTTCACACCAGTTTATTATTTTTTTTTTTTGTCAATCCTATTCTCGCTGAGTTCCTCCTGAGTTCTACCAGTTACTCTACCCCTTCCCCCAAATATACTAATTAACAGCAGGTTTCATTTTTTTTTCTCTTTTTATCCCATACTCACCAGGATTTGAACCGCCAACCTCTGGATCTGCTTCCCACTGTCATTACCACTTGGCCATGAAAGCACTGGATGCAAGAGCTCTCATACTTGTTTTAATTATCAGTTCATCACCTCAAGCCTCTCTCATATAAATTTTAATTTATTCATAAATACATATAAATTTCAATTTATCCATACATAAACTTTGCCTTAATTACTAAGAAGGCGCAATTCCAAATAAGTAGTTAGGTAGGCCTAATCACTAACCTGAGAGCTCAACCCAAACTACTAAGTCATATGCAAAGTTCCCAGCCTAACATCAAAGCTTACCATTCTAATTAAGTGCTTAGGCCTAATCACTAACTTGAATACTTAACCCAAATTACTAAGACACACGCTCACATTCTGCTCGAAATTGAAAATTAAACTCGTTTAAAAATTTCAACCCAGTTTGAAAAATTTGATCCATTTTAAAAAATTTAAACTGGTTTAACAAGAATTAAACCAAAAATAAATTCAAACCACAACATTACCAAGTGAAAGTCAGGCATAACAATTAACAGAGATTTTCGTCCAAAATATGGTTCACAAGGTTTTCCAATGAATTTTAGTATGTATTGAAAGCACTGTATGCATTGCTACAATTCGCGTTTCTCTAAATGTTTATGTTTAATGTCTAAATGTTTACAATTTTCATGTGCTTCCTGTACTGTACTTTGATTTTGGTTTCTCTAAGGCTTGTGTACCTGGCTTTCTTGGGACTCCAGCAAGAATGACAGTTGCACAGCCTTCTAATGCATTCTGGAGGTCATCTGGACCCTGATGGCTTGTAACCTAGTCAACACAACATCAATCAGAGAGCTGACTTAACACAAGTGAATTAACTCAAGGTTGCCATGTTAGAGAGGCTCCCTATCACCTAAAATTGAAGGGTTGCATGTAAAAAGACCCTGAAAGAAATCTGATAGACTGCAAGATTCTCGTAGCAAATCACAATCCACTTCTTTCTACAAATGGGAGAATTTGACATGAGATCAAGAGACACTTGAAGAAGCTTTTACCATGGACCCCTTTAATTGAGATCATCTGTGAATTCTCCGTCTCTCTTCTTTCCTAAGCGATGAACTCTCTGGATTTCAACGGTATTTGCATCTTTGTAGCCCAATTCCATTTCGAGGAAGGTGCGAAGAACTGATTCAGTGTCCTCTTTGTCTGTGGCTTGTAGAATATTTTCAAATATTATGTTTTCCCGTCTCGAGTATGCTTCTAAATAGAGATTTTTGTCTTCTATCTCTTTAAGCTTGGCTTGTAAATCATCATTTGCCCTCTGCAAATCGGTTAAAGCAAAGCTAGTTTTCTCCCGATAATCTTCTAAGCTCGCCGCCGATTTTTGTTGTTGCTTTTCGGCCGCTTTGAAGCTTTCTGTCAGGTTCTCAATGTCGCGGTTGGCAGTTGTTTGAGAACATTCCAGCTTCTGTATTCTTCCTTCCAGTTTCTGAAGAGACGCTTGGACATCGTTCACTGTTATTTGAATAGTATCCAGCTTTTCTAACTTTCGATTTATCTCTTCCAGTGTTTTGTGAAGGCCTTCTGCCATGTTCAAAGCTGTAAAGATTTCGTCGTCGGCCTCGTGTTCTTCTACTTCAGGGAAGTTAACGTCACTGCTCTTAGCTTTCTTTGCATCCGGTGAAGTGCTCGACTCACCTGAAGAGGAGCGCTCGCTTCTTTTCTTTTCTAAGATCTTTTTCAATAAGCTTTCCATTAACCACCCACGAAAAAAATCGATAAAGTGGCGGACGGTTCAAGGACACGTCTTACTCCGCCATTGCTCCCCAGTCTCTCCAGCTTGGTTATGATTGCAACAAAGTGAAAGAGTCTAGCCAGGAGAGGTATAATCGAGCGCAAGGAATAGTTGAAAAACGACGAAGGAGCGAGCGCGCCATTGCTTTAATGGAACTGTCAAAAGCAACCATGGAAGAGACTATGGACGCCGGTGTTACTGTGGAGGAACTAAATTGTAAAGCTTGCCAGACTGATATCACGACTAGTGAGTACTTTACTGAACTCATTCAAAACGAGGAAACATTGAAAAAGGAAAATACTGCTCTCAAAGAACAACTGAAACAAAACAGTCTTGGCCAGGACTCATTTGAAGAGGATAATGATAAGGTTCTATTTTACACAGGACTACCAAACTGGACATTGGTATTTTCCTTTTTCAATTTTGTAAAAGATTTATTGCAGTCAAAGGGCATGCTAAGCCCCTTCCAGAAATTATTAATGACATTGTCCATCCATCCACTCTTTGTGCGAAATTTCATACGGATCTTGTCCTTCGATAGACTTTAACTTTTCGAGATACCTTTCTTTTGATTCCTTCTGCTCAAGACTCTCAAAATAACCGGGTAACAACCCATGCTTCGTAGTCGCTTTCGCCGCCATGTTGTAAACAAACTGAAGCTTGTCCTCCAGTTCGCAATGTCACGTGATGTGACGTCACGCTTGAAATGGGTCTATCTTTAAGCTTGCATGTTTGAGCTTTCTTTTATGCTTTGTAGAACCACCAGAAAGTTGCTGTTCTCGGTGCTGCTGGAGGAATTGGCCACCCTATGTCACTGCTAATGAAACAGCATACGGCCATTACCCATTTGGCTTTGTACGATATCGTCAATACACCAGGTATTAATAGACAAAGGTTTTATGCATGGGGATCGTTTAACTTAAATTTATTAAATAGATATTGGCAGTTTAGACGACTCAGTCAACTGATCGAAAAATCTCTTAGCTGCGTAGCAGCCGTCTCCTTTCCTTTACCAGTGGAGACTGAACAAGCGAGCGAAGGAGCACGCCTGGGGTGAGCAAAAAATTGGGAAGAAGTGGGGAGGGGTGAGCGAGTCGGGTGATGTGGTGAGGAGAAAAGGGATCGACTTCAGTCAACCCCAAACATTTTACCCAACTCTGTTCACTTAGAAGAGGGAACAATAGTGCAATTTGATTGGTTATTAGCCTGTCAAACAAAATATCACATGGTATTTTATGATGTGCCTGCTTAACAACAACAGAAAATGTGTTGCCTCTACCTTAAACACAGAGAGATTCTATAAAAGGCAAGGACACAACATGTTTGAAGCACTTTGCTGGTTTTTTGTGCAATGACGGAAAGGCATGGAGAAATAACGTTAAAACAACAGAGTCATTTAAGTAGAATAGTATAAGGAAAATGATAAACATACAGCAAAAATAAAACTTATATTAACACTCTAGAAGATGCCTTTGGATGAATTATCTTCGTCACATCATGGAACATCCAAATGTCAACATTCAAAATGTCAATTACCGTTGCTAATCATTTTGACTGTTGATGTTTTGATTAATTTTTACATTTATTATTGTTACTACATGATAAATTAAATGTTAGGAGATCTCAGAAAAAATCCGAGTCCCAGATGGGATTTGAACCCACGACCCTCCGTGATCTAGTCGGATGCTCTAACCACTGAGCTACTGGAGACTCTATGGTGAGCAAGGGTCAATTTGTGGGTCTCGACTGGAACCGCATCGTGCAGTTACACAGCCAAGTAATGACTGGCTCACATGAACTCACTAACAGCATCACGCTGTCACATTAAAGCATATCAAGATGCAGCCAACCAACCCCCAAAGTGAGTATATTAAAGTTGATATGCTTTAATGTTGCAGTCTTTATGTGTAGTTTCCTCTTACTTTTAACTGTTTTATGGTTACTATTCCATTTCTTTCTGCATTCTACAACTATATTATTGTTTTTTTAAGTGTGGAGGCCAAACAGATTGCAATGGAAATAGCCAAACACATTGTGACAGAAATAGAAATACCACAACTACCCAAAAATAATTATATGAAATTGGATTTGCGCAGGTTCTTTTAGAAGCCAAAGAAAATTGACGGAGAATTCACAGATGATCTCAATTAAAGGGGTCCATGGTAAAAGCTTCTTCAAGTGTCTCTTGATCTCATGTCAAATTCTCCCATTTGTAGAAAGAAGTGGATTGTGATTTGCTACGAGAATCTTGCAGTCTATCAGATTTCTTTCAGGGTCTTTTTACATGCAACCCTTCAATTTTAGGTGATAGGGAGCCTCTCTAACATGGCAACCTTGAGTTAATTCACTTGTGTTAAGTCAGCTCTCTGATTGATGTTGTGTTGACTAGGTTACAAGCCATCAGGGTCCAGATGACCTCCAGAATGCATTAGAAGGCTGTGCAACTGTCATTCTTGCTGGAGTCCCAAGAAAGCCAGGTACACAAGCCTTAGAGAAACCAAAATCAAAGTACAGTACAGGAAGCACATGAAAATTGTAAACATTTAGACATTAAACATAAACATTTAGAGAAACGCGAATTGTAGCAATGCATACAGTGCTTTCAATACATACTAAAATTCATTGGAAAACCTTGTGAACCATATTTTGGACGAAAATCTCTGTTA
>JAHPZR010029603.1:0-13855 GCA_019787425.1 Platygyra sinensis | reverse complement strand
GAAGGGATAATGACGGCTCCTACAAAATTTATACGAGCTTTAACATATTGTGGAATAAACAGAAGAAAAAAAAGCCCAATTTTGATATCTCAACTATATCTGCTTTCAATAAGAATGCTTCAAGTAAAATTAGAGTTGTGATAAAAGAAGTCTTGCCTGTTCGAAAGTCGATTACAAATAACCTGAGGTCAGCGATTATCCCGCGATTAAATTTCTTATTCCTGGGATAACTAAACGGGAATGAAATAGTGTTCCTGAAAACAGATTTAATCTTCGTTTAACTATCCTTCGATTAAGCTTAGATTAAGCCGGTAAAACCAGTCTGTGGTGGGAGAAAAAGGTGTAGCACTAGGGGAGGGAAAGGATAATTATGACTGCTCCTACAAAGTGATACGAACTTGTTGAACAAAAAGAAAAAGAAAGCCCAATTTTTATAACCAATAGAAAGCGCTTAAATTAAATTTAGAGTTGTGATAAAAAAATATATGCAAGATAAATACTGGGAAAAGCTTGCTGAATCATGCATCAGTCGGAAAATCAGTGAGCTCTTGATAACGCTTACTGGTCTAATTTTCAGCCTAATTACTAATTACTTAGTAATTTCGAAATACAGAATAGCCTCTATTGGGATGTACTAATAAAGTGAGTTAGCTGGGGAGGAAAAGCACTAGAAAAGAGGAAAGCCATAAAATTAAAGCAAAAGATCTATAATCTTAATTCTGCCGAATGAGATAAACAACTCTTTGAAGAACCGAGAAAGGTTAACAGTAAATGAAACTTTAACAATATTCTGTCCATATAATACTCGCCTTTATCAAGCCAAAAAAGCCTTAAAACTACACCATGGATCTTTCCTTTTACATTATAGCGTCTAGTGAGTGATGATTTCTACCTATGAGAGCGGAAATGTTGAAATTTCTTGCTTCGCCCTCGATGTGTAAAACAGTTGGGGGTCGCTGAAGTCCGCCGATGTTGCGAAAAAAGCGCGGGGAAACATCCGGGGAAACCGGAGGCAGGCGGGCTCGTCTGTGAGAGAATAGTAGCATCTATGTTGAAAAAGTCGTCAGGTATAGGCTGAATTGGTTCTCTTTCCTTACCGGGCCCAGCATTAAAGCAAAATCCACGAACTGTAAGTCCGCCATTTTGATTTGTTTGCCAACCTCTTTCATTCGATTAGCGAGTTAACTCACCTCGCTAGGGCCTTGCATACGGCGGCTGCGCCCGCAGTACGAGCGCCAGTCAAAATTTGGCTGTCCTACCGAAACGACACGATAATAGCCATTTTCTTCCCAGCTAACAAAATAAAAACAAGGTTACAGTTGCTTTGGCCTGTACAGCGTCGCAAATGATCCCCGAACTCAAATATTCCCCAGACCGGAAATGATCCCTAAATTGGACCGCAAATGATCCCCAACCTTTAAATAATCTCCGATGTGGACCGCAAATGATACCCGCCGGAAAACGGGGAATAGCATGGAGTTTGGTTTCCTAGATATTTTAAATATTTTTTTTTATTTCTATTTTTATATTTATTTATTTTCATCAACTAAACGATGAATAAGATAAACATAAAGAAAAGATATCCTAACGACCTAAACTATAATTTAAATATAATTGTCATGACAAATCCATCTTATTTTCTCTTGACAATTCTTCTGAAAAATTACTGGAAAAACTCAACGCTCGTAGACAGCAATACTATTTCTCAACAAGCTCGATCTACAACAATAATAGCTTAATACTACCAAAATTAAGACAAAAAACCTTGTGTAGATTTTATTTGGATTCCATTTTCATGTTAAATAATCTGATTTCCAGGAGGGAGGGGGCGTCTCCAGGCAAATCAGTGGTTTAGTCATAACTCCAGAGTGACGTCACGTCATACATCGGTGATTTTCGATATGGCGGCCAAATTTTTTGGTTCGTTAGCTGAAAAATATGTGCAAATTTCTAACTTTTGATGATTCGATTACTTTGTTGAATGTTACCCAGGATTCAAAACATATGAAAGACTTCTTTGCTGTAATTTTCGGTAGGATAAGTTATACGAAAGCCTCATATTTTGAGTAGAAATATACTAACAAGTGGCTGAGACGTCGACAAAATTTAATGGATTGACAACGTTTTACCGGAGCCCACGCAGAAATGCGGAGATATCCTGATCCCAGAATAGGAGGTTTGGTACATGGTATATTAAGTTTGCTCTGTGCTGAGAATTGAGCCTTCAGTGCTTATGGTTCGTCTCAACAATCCCTTCAAAGTTAATGGAATGGCGCTTAGAGAAGCTCCAAGAGCGATTTCAGAATACCCGGCCACGACTGAGTGACATTGAACGATTGGTCGTAGTCCGCAGTGGTGTTGTAATCATTAAAGGAAAAAATTGTATTTTATGGGTTGATGAACGTAAGGCGAGTAAAACTATTGCTATGAAAGTAAGACGAGTAAAACTATTGCTCCCACAGTGGAAAAAAAATGAATATTATTGTTTTAGAACTTTTGCTCCTGCAGTCCCGCAGTGGAAAAAAATTAACATTAAAACTCCAGGTTTCGGCTCATGGATTATGGAACGAAGTCGTTTCATGTGTAGCGTGTTTGTTTCGGCTGATGGATTTTAGATCGAGGTATATTCATGTGTAGCACTCTTGTTTTGTGTATACATTAAGTTTTTCTCTTTTGTTTTGATCCATATGCCAATATTTATTGACCGCGGGACTACGGGAGCAGGCAGTTAATGTCACGCAATCGTAGTCGGGTATTCTGAAGTTTAGCCCTTCTGGAGCCACACAGGTCGTCATCTACCCTACAAAATTTAACAACACAAGCATTCAACCAGCTAACAGCTGGTAAACATAAACACTCTTGACCTTTCACCAATCCAACAAAGTTCAGCACGCGGGAAATCAAACCGACATGTACACCCTCACACTCAAAAGGACTGTTGAGCAAAATGGCTCATCGCATTGAGAAAAACTAACAATAGCTAGAAAGGTATATCAAAAAGGAACAAAACCTCCTATTATGAGGTACTTCTGTTCAAAACTTGAAGAGAAAACAGCGGGCGTTTTGGGTGGTCTTTACCTGACCGGAAGTCAAGATGGCGGTAACCCCTCTTGACCCGATTTGTTTTCAATAAAACTTGGAACAAAAACGCACACAAAACAGTAAACAGTTGTACTCACAGACAATATCCACTACAAAGCTTGCACACTTATGCCAAATTAGTGAATAATAGAGCAATAATAGCTTGTATTATCCTCTTTTTGTTTGAATTCAATGGAGTCCCGACGCCAAATCTGGATAAGCCGAGAGAAGCTTCGACTTGTTGCTATGTGACGTCACACTGGTAGTGATGAGTCGGTCTCTGACAGATACTCGAAAACAATAGAGTCACCCCCTCCCTCCTGGACGTTATTAATTCCTTCGCAATTTTCGCTTCGGTCAAATTGTTATGAAATGTTACGGCTATATATGTCCACAAAAGCCGATTACAAGACATTCGG
Organism: Platygyra sinensis; assembly: GCA_019787425.1. Classification (NCBI taxonomy): domain Eukaryota; kingdom Metazoa; phylum Cnidaria; class Anthozoa; order Scleractinia; family Merulinidae; genus Platygyra; species Platygyra sinensis. The sequence continues at coordinate 10,355 of JAHPZR010029603.1, read as the reverse complement.
TAGAGCTTTGACTGTAATTATCCGAAGAACTCTTTATTATGGGAATTCAGTATATCCATATAGAATATGGTTAGTTATGACTTGCTTCTGTTTATGTTAAAAATTGAAACCTCGACCCGAGGAACAAATTTCATGCCGTTCCTCGTTTTCCGACGGGATCATTCGCGGTCTACATTAGGGATCATTTGCGGTTCGGGATTATCTGCGATCCAATTTGGGGATCATTTTCGGTCTGGGGATCATTTGCGGCGCTGTACATGCCTCTTCTGATATAATTAACTTGAGAATTCCGGATTTAATTTGACGAAGAATAGCACATTTCTTCTACCTGGCGACACTCGACGAGCTACGATCGAGTTGCCATGGCGCAAATTAGAAGCTCCTCCCCACAAACGGCCGTTTGCGAGGAGGAGCGTTGCGTGACGGGACTAAAAACGGCTGCGACGAAAAAGCAGACAAAAAAATCATAATGGTAGACTTAGGAAAGGAAGGAAAGAAAACCAACTCAGCTACACCTGGCGAGTTTTCCGACATAGATGTTACTATTCTCTCACAGATGAGCCATCCCGCGTCTGGTTTTCCCACGGTTTTTCGAGTTTTCACAACAAGGACGAAACCGCTGTGACCACTACCTGGATTTTTTTCTCAGTAGCCCCGAGTTCAAATCCTCGGCCACGCTTGTAAATAACCAACTTGTTTGCCACCAGCCAGTTGGGCTTCTTAACAATGTTATGTTCAGCAGTTCAATTATTTGTTTCAGTTGTTTGCTCTGCCCCACTAGCACTTGTGCTACAAACACTGCCGAAGTAAATAAAGGTTGTATTTTATTTATTTTATTGTTAAAGTTTGCTTAACTATCAAACTTGCTTATTCTTTAAAAAATTGTTTATCTTATTCGGCAGAATTAAGATAATAAATCCCCGCTTTCTCTTCTTTGCTTAGTTTACGGCTTTTCTCTTTGTTACTATTTTCCCCAAGCCAACGTACTGAATAGAGGCTATTATCAAGTTATATAAAGTTCAAAGCAATAAGGCTGAAAAGTAGACCAGTAAGTGTTTTCAAGAGCTCACTGATTTTTTTCAGTGAGTTTCGCCCAGCGTTTATTTTGAACAGATTTTTTTTATCACAACTCTAATATTACTTGGAGCATTTTATTGGTTCTTATAGAAACCAAGTATAGTTGAGATATGAAAATTTTGGCTTTCTATTTATTTCTATTAAGGTTATTCCTCACAATTGCACTGCGCATCCTTTCTGCGCATAATTTATGGCGTCATTTAGCGCGCTCTCGTGCACGTGCACACTGAAAACATGGCAGATTTGCCTTGATATTCAGCTCTTTCAGTTGAAAAATGGCTATAGCTCACCAACGAGCATGGGCACCCCAATTTTTTTTCCAGTCTTTGTAATCAACTTATCATAAGCTTTGCTTGAGGAAAGACTGATCTGATTTCTATTGCTGAAAATTGAATAAATAGCGAAAATAGCAAGTAAACTGTGGTCTTTTCTATTTTGCCCTATGGTAACCATGTCAAGAAATTTGGTTGAAATTTTAATGAAGGATTCAGCTTTCTGTCTAAATCAAACTTAAAAAGTTTATTTGTGTCCGATACAACGCGTTGACTCCAGTTTAATGCGTGTTCTCATGGGTCTCGGTCACAAAAATTACAATTATTACTGGGAATGCGTTCTTGTAATAGGCGTTAAGTAATGCCAAAGTGGGTCATTTTCAATGCCCCAGTGCTCCTTAATGAGTATGGGCACCCCCCTTTTTTATTTCAAAATTGAAGTTCTCATATGATAAATATTCAGTGGGCAAAGTTTGAACGAAAATCTATTGTCAGCTTTATTTCAGGGGAATTACCTTAAGAGGATATTTATGTTGACGTCAACACTCTGATTAAAAACTTCAAATATCAGTGGTATGATTAGCTGACATGAAACTATTTTTATTTTAATTTAGAAAATCATTATTGTTTACTTGACCTATTATACATTAATTACTGGTATATCTTTAAATTATACCACTCCTGTAAATATTAAGTTTTTCCATGAGTTATTTTGACTAATCAACCACACTACCCGCCTAGATTAGCCTATGCTATTTATGGGTTAGTGCATTTTTTGTTACTTTCTAGGTAAATGTGCTTTTAATAATAAATTTGAATTTGAATCTGTTTATTAAACAAGAAGTTAAAAAGCTCGTATAAATTTTGTAGGAGCCATCATCATCCCTTCCCTCCCCTAGTGCTACACCATTTTCTCCCACCACAGACCGGTTATAGCGGCTTAACCTGAACTTAATCGAAGGATAGTAATTCGAAGATTAAATCTGTTTTCGGGAATCTCATTTTATCCCCCGATTAGTTATCCTAGGAATAAGAAATTCAATCGCAGAATAACCGCTAACGTGGGGAACAATAAACTACACAAGTTTTCTTTCCTGCCAGGATCATTTCTTCACTTTACACTCCATGGAGGGTTTATGGTTTATAATGATCTTACACATATCAGAAGTTCTTTTTTCACTGGGTTGTTTTGAGCGCACAATTTGAGCTTGATCCTCAAATACCGTGTATATAAAATGGTTTGTTCAATTTGCCTTAATTGGTCAACTAAAGGCACGCTTTGACGTAAGTTTTGCTTGAATACTACAAAGTGTGATTTGTTAAAAATTAATGTAAGCAGGTATTGTTCAATTAATAAGTATTAATGGTAAAAAATTTTTTATCTAACCGATTAGTTCCACCAATGGTAACATTCCCAGCTGCTCTGTTAGCAATACAAGGAGGAATGCTGTCATGTTCAGCCAGAGGAACTCCTCCCATATACACAGCACTGATACGGACATCTACACTACTGGTGAATACAACAAACACTGCAACCGTCCGTTTGTACAAGGATGGAGAATACACCTGCCAGGCCATCAACCAGTATGGAAGTGAAGTGAAAGAACTCCAAGTCAATTTTACAAGTAAGAGGTTTTCTTCTGGCCTTAACTCTCATTTCTTGTCAAATATAGTACAATGCTTCAGAGTCAGTCGCGCGTAAACATCTTGAATGCCTTCACTCCTGGCCAAAACGTTTGAGAAGACACTGTTATTTTTCCATAAAAATCGAAATCTAATTTACTTCCCTCCCCCTCTGAACAATGCTGGGTGTCGGGTGTCAATGAATTGTAGAAATAGCCAATTAATTACTGCGGAGTGATTTCATAAAATAACAGAGAAAGTACGCGCGCTCCCATTAATTGGGCGATAAGTGTGTTTAGATGAGCGTATGTAAACACAGTTGTGGTGCTTTAGAATCCACTTATTTTTAAGAAATAATTTAAAAAAAGCAATAGAGCACTTTTTTCCGTGTTTGCCTAGCTTCATCTAAACACTTGGTGAGTTGGGCAAATTCTTGAATTCTCCTAACCTTTCACGTGTGTAGACGAGGCTACGTAAACATGGAAAAATGTACTCAATGAAGCTTTAACCATCCTATACTCCAATGCTCTAATGAAGTTTTATTATATAACAGCGGAAAAAAGAAAACATGAATTCACATATTTTAAGTGATGTCAAGTTAGGTTTAAACTGGGATAGACTTTAACTAGACCTTTGTCACTGGATCTCCATTCCGCTAAAAGGTTGGTTAAAATATCAGACACCTTGTAACGTATAAAAAATGTATGAAAAAACTACTTTGGTATTAACAGCGTTTGGCCCAGAGATCGGATTTCTGACGAGTGAAGGACATCCTTACAGTTACCCAAGGAATAAGTACAGTATATCTACATATGCTATTCCAGAAGGCTGGTCGATGAAAATTTACTTTCAGGATTTTGATGTAGAAGAAATTCGACATTGCATGTAAGTTATATAGCTGTGACTAGTAGTAATCAAAGATTATGAGAGTGCGTTCGACGCCCGGGGGGGGGGGGGGGTTACTCCCTATAATGGCCTATACGGGGAGGCTCCGCCCGAAAGGGGTACCTTTTTCACGCTTCAGGTATAGTAAAAGATACCTTAAATGATTTCCCTATATATCTGACTTTCAAACTCTGTCTATTGCTAAAATCCGGGTTTTCAACGACAAAGTCCATGCCATACTGATTGAAGAGGTCCCGGTACAAACTAAGTTGCGTGACGGCGCCAGTTTCCGTAGACTCACAAGTTTATATCCTTCAGTGACAAAGTCCATGCCATTCTGATTGAAGAGGTCCCCGTACAAACTACGTTGCGTGACGGCGCCAGTTTCCGTAGACTCACAAGTTTTTAAAATAAATATATGTTATTTGCCGGATTAGGGTCGGCCTCGGGCAGCATTTTCTAGGCCGAGGTCACAGTTTTTCACCATACGGACCGACCCTAAGCCGGCAAATAACATGTTTATTTTTTTTCCTGCAGTAAATTAGTTTTGCAGCCGATTACAAATGGCTTTGTTTACGCAACTTTGTCACTGACTCGGGTAGCGCCGTCTACTAACCATTTGGAAAAAAACTTCGCAACGAACGAGTAACTCAGATAGTAGACAAGGAAAGATGTATTAAAGAACAAATATTTTTCGATCTACTTTATGTTAGTCGCATTTATGTCGCCTGCTAAGTTCTCCAATATAGTTTTTCCGTTGTGAAATTTCGTGCGAAGTTTGAAGTTTTACTGCAAAACAATTTCGGTCAGTCGTTGCCATTAAAATCACTTGAAATCGGGCTTTTCTATCGTAAATTGAATAGCAGAAAGCGAGGAAATTCGTTAAGTGTATTCCACAGAGATTCTCCTGAATATAGCAATGATCAGAGGTAAACTCGACTTAAACTGACTCAAATTTTACGGCGAGAGAAACACAGGATTCCCCGCCATTACAGCGCTACGACTACAAACAATCAAGCAAACTCTCGCAACTTCAAAACACTCAATTGAATTTACTTACAGTGACTTTCCTTGCCATTTTAAAGTGCACAGCGATAAACCTGCGTTGACTTTTCGTTGATGGAAGTGTAAAACAGGCAAAAGATTGACGATTACCGCTAACTTTTAGGAGCGAAATTTATGTACAGCGGGCAAAAAATCCGGCCCGTGGGCCGTATCGTAAAAAGCTGGACCGGTCACGTGCGCGTCATTAGCCAATCAAATTCGAGTATTTAGGAATCCGGCCCGCTCAGATGCTTGAGAAAAAAATAAGACTAAAATATTACATCAGCCTTCAAATTTCGTGCTAAATATTCTCACATTAACTTGTAATGTTTAAGCGTAAAAGATTATTTGTAAAAGTATATTTTTTATGAACATTATTCTAAGCAGGAAGCTCAAATGTAAGTAAACATTTGCAATCGCGTGCTCGTTCATCGTAAAAAAACTCCGTGCGTCGACTGATTCGAGTATTTCCCCTGGCCTGATTAATAAAGTAGATAGTATTTACATTTCCGTTCTGTGGTTCAGGTTCACTCTTATGGATCTTGCCCTCAGAGGACTCTTTCATCGTTTCCAAACAATATTTGACCTGATAAGACTGACCTTTTCTGTCACAACTGGAACTAAATCAACGAACGGAATCAAATACAGCTGTTTCCGAACAAAGTGTACATGGCCTGCTCACATGCTCACATGTTCGTCACATGTCTTATCATATGTTTCAGTTACGCTACCAGTTTACTGGCCGTGACATGCCCCTGCAAAAATTAAGCGGTGTGGCCATTTTGGTGTCCTTACACACTCTTATGTCCAGAAATGCAGGAAGTGACCAAAATGGCAGATTTGACGAAATTTAGCCAGTCAACCTGACCATTTTTATTCAAATTACATCAACAGAGATGGGCCCGACATGTTGGTGAATTTGACGATTTTGGCGATTTTTATGCAAATTACATCGTCAGGTATGTGTCTAACATGTTGGCGAATTTGGTGATTTTGATGCAAATTACATCACTTCTAGCTGGGTTAATTTATTCGCTCTTATTATTTCGCTAACAACCTTAGCGAAATTTGGCCAAAATCGCCATTTTCGCCACTGCCTGCATTTCTGGACATATCTCCCAGCAACTCGAGTAGATGATCACTGTTAGCGCTTTGTTCTTCTCTGGGGGTGAACTTCTTTACTTCAGTGACGTTCCTTTAGTATTGAACTTTCTCAGGTGACTGTATCACCACACTATTGCCCTTCTTCTCAACGATTTCGTAAGGCTCACTTACAAATTTGGTTGACAACTTGTCTGACTTTTTTTTCTTGGTTGGTTGAACACCCCTTCGTTCATCTGCATAAGTCTTCGCCTTTATGTTCCTTTTCCAGTCACGATCTCATCGTTGTGCGAATCTTCCGACCAAACATTAACTCCGCAGGGCAAACTCCTGTGACAGTGTGAGGAGTTGTTCTGTATGCTGCAAGGTGGTGAACGAGCTCTTTCCTCCAATTTTTCCCTTCTGCTTGTGCAATCCTCATGCTCTTGAGTAAGCGTCGGTTCTGGCGCTCCACTTCACCATTTGCTTGTGCCCATTGTGGCGTAACTTTGCGGTGTAATCCCATTATTAACAAGTTAGTGCTCAAACTCTTCAGACCAAAATTGTGGTCCGTTGTCGCTCGTTATGGTTACTGGCAGGCCATGAACAGCGAATATCTTCTCAAGGCGTGAGATACTGATCTGGGATGCAGTAACTGACATCAAGATTTCCACTTCATAGTACCTAGAATAATAGTCAATGACAACAAGCAGATACTCCCCTGTTGGCATCGGTCCCAGAAGATCCAAGGATAAGTCCTCCATTTGCCTAGCGGCAGCTCAGTACACATCAAAGGCTCTGGTGGGATTACTTGTCCAACTAATTGACATCCATGACACGACCTTACATACTGTTCAGCGTCTTTGTCGATACCGGGCCACAGCACTTTTGTCCTTAGTCTCGGTTTCGTAGCAGCAATTCCAACATGTCCCTCGTGTGCAATAGCTAGTACTTGCTGTCTCAGACTTTAGGCAACAACAATGTGAGTTCCACGCAAAACCACTTTGCCGATGGCACACAGTTCTTCTTTCAATGGAATACATTTAACACATTCTTTGCTGGTCCAGATACCTTCACGAACGCATCGCCTTACTCCACTCAGTTTAGCATCACGGTGGGATGTTCCTCTACTTTTCGTGTTGTCATGGCTTTTGGGGTGGCCGTCTGGGCTATAAACCGTACATATTCTTCTGTAACGTTCCTCGTTTTCTCCTCTTCTTGACTGTGGCAACAGCTTAGTCGAGACAGCGAATATGCTACCAGGCTTGTATTCAATGGTGCAATCAAAAACTTGCATACGCAATAATGGTATCTTACACCGCAAGGTTACGCCACAATGGGCACAAGCAAATGGTGAAGTGGAGCGCCAGAACCGAAGCTTATTCAAGAGTATGAGGATTGCACAAGCAGAAGGAAAAAATTGGAGGAAGGAGCTTGTCCGTTACCTTGCTACATACAGAACAACTCCTCACACTGTCACAGGAGTTTGCCCTGCGGAGTTATTGTTTGGTCGGAAGATTCGCACAAAGATGCCTGAGCTGCGCGAAACTTCGGTAAATGATGATGAGCTTCGAGATCGTGACTGGGAGAAGAAGATGAAAGCGAAGACATATGCAGATGAACGGAGGGGTGCTCAACCAAATGACCTTCGGACAGGTGACCAAGTGCTCCTAAAGAAGAAAAAGTCAGACAAGTTGTCAGCCAAATTTGAAGGTGAGCCTTACGAAATCGTCGAGAAGAAAGGCAATAGTGTCGTGATACAGTCACCTGAGAAAGTTCAATACCAAAGGAACGCCACCGAAGTAAAGAAGTTTACCCCTAGAGAAGAACAAAGTGCTAACAGTGATCATCAGCTTGAGTTACAGGAGGACAATGAATTAGAGCAGAGGCCGCAACGGGATAGGCGTCCCCCAGATCGCTATGGTGAATGGGAATAACCCAGAAAGAAAACTGACATTGTATTAGCCTTTCAATGGCTTGGACGTCTGTGATTTTTCTTTCCCAAAAAAAAAAAAGAGGAAGAAACAGTGCGAACAATGGAGATAAGGACATAAGTTGTTTAACGCTGAAAAACTCTGGACATAGTTACAGTTGCGTTGATCGTTTTGATTCTAGTTGGAGATTAAGGTCTTTTTGTAAAGAAAAGGAGGGATGTTGTGTCGGTCATGTGACCATATACGTAGTCGCACCGGAGCGGAACGGGGAGATTATACGTGGGACGGAAAAGCGTTCATGTAGATTCGATTCGTCTATTGATAGTGAACTTAAATGCGATTAAAAGGACACGGTTATTGACGGAACACAACATATATGATCAGCACTGATGAATAGAGCCACAAAATTTACCGCCACACAATTGCCCGGCACAACTTCTTCGAACTCCAGGTTGTGCTGCGTCAAGAGACTATAAGGGAGTACTCCCTCCCCCGGGTTTGTAAGTCATATTAAACAGGACATTGTGATGATGTTAAAAAATCTTTGCTTTGTTTGCACTCAAGCATTGCGGTGATTTTCGTTGTTCTTCTCAACAGGGCTTGAACATACCAGAGAAACCTAGCCTATAATTGTTTACCTTTGTTAAATATAACGATAGAATAGGCGTTAGTCAATAAAACCCCTATTCTAACGCTTTATGCTTGCATTTTGCGAGACTATGGCACTCACCGCCTGTATTAAGACCATGAGTGGGTCGCCGGTTTGCCCCCTAGACCAAGCCTCATTCCTGGTGACAGGTCAGCCAGTTAAAGATGTATTGATCTTCGTTCAACACTGTGGAATCTCTTTTGATTCGAGGACGCGCGTGCAGGGAGTCATGGATTAGTGACACATGGAGCATGCACAATGAATCAGCCCGTGTGCTAGCTCGTGACAAACAATACTTGAAGCTCTAAGAAATCCTTAAAAACAAGTAAGCTTTAAAAAGTATACAAAAAAATCGAGGTTTCGGAAATGAGATTTGGCACACTGAATTTTGCCATGCGAGTGCAGCTTTTTAGTTTTATTATTATCATTTTTCTTTTTCCAACCTTTAATAGCGTTAACTCAATTTATTTAACGACTATGTTAAGCTCAAACGTGGAACAGATGACGGACCTTAAATTGGTTCCGAACACATTTATATATGATACAATTTACAGTTTGCAATCTACTATCATCGTCCTTTCCATTTTATGTCACGGAGCAAGCATCTGTTCACAAAAGGCCACTTTCAATCAGAGATGTTAAAATTCCTCTTGATAGTGAGGCCTAGAGGACACAAACAAAAGAAATGAATAAAATGGGGTCATTCAATTTCCTCTAACTTTCGCTGTCATGCTGAATTGTAATATATCGAAAGAAGTTTATTCTTTGGTAATCGTTTCTCTTGGAGTGGAACGATTTGTAGCTCGCTATTCTGAAAGTTGTTCCACTGTAAAGCGGACGAGAATGAACACGATGCGAAACCAAGGTAAGTGAAATTCAAGATGAAAAGAGTTTCCTCCTACTCTTCCCTGTACTTGCAGCCAACAATCATTGCCATATTGTTGGCACACGAACACCTTATTTGAGTCGACTTCCCTCTCCCACCCGTTCAATGTTATTTACAAACCGTAAAAGCGCCTTCGCAAGGAGTTCGGCCGAATTGTGCTTTCCAACATTGAAAGGAGGAAAGGGGGTGTGTGTGGGCCAACGACTTATGTCACTGATAAGGTGAAAGCGTTATATTAGTTGGTGTGTAATCAATGAGGAGGAGTAAACACGTTTTTCTACTCATCTACCACTGATTAGTAGCAGACATGAAAAGAAGATAGCTGCAGTTGAGCTGACCTATTACTGTACTGGCTGTGACGGTACCGGTAAGAGATGCGATGGACCATATAGAAGTGTTTGTCGTGTGTGTTATGTGCAGAGCTTGTCAGAGCTTATTGAAACTAAGAAATAACTCGAACACAAAATCAAACGCGTGAGAAAAGATGTGGGATCTCAAAGGGATAGACAAAAATAAAAGTTGTAAATCTCAAAAAAGTGTTGGTCGAAATTAAAAGTTAATAAGTATAGGGTCAAGTTCGGAATCTAATTCTTGAAAGAAATTATGCTCTAGTGGGTCTTAAGTGGAGCTCACAGAATGTAAACAAAAAATTAAAAGAGGCAGTTTTTTTTTGCATTTATAATAGGTTGACAGAGATATGCAGCCTTGATTTACCGTGTACTTCTTTGATATTGAACATCCATGTTATGATCAATTGACATCTGTCAAAACAAGGTATCCGCTGACCAGTATTGTTACTGCCGTTACGCGTGACGTTACGTACCCTGTGATCCCAAGATGCGTTGCGAGTTAAAAAGCATGCGCTCGACGGAACTAGTGACCGCTATTCGTTTCGTGTGGGAAAT
>JAHPZR010029602.1:0-20246 GCA_019787425.1 Platygyra sinensis | reverse complement strand
GGTCGAAAAATTTTAACATCGAGCTACGGGAGGTCATCGTCGGATGTTGCGTAACGAACCCTTACGACGATGACACGATGTCACCGGATGTTGATATTAAAGTAAATTAATCATTAACCGGAATGTTGTCCTGTCTCGTTTGCTGTGTGAAAATGGCGGCAAAGTTCGATTTTTTTTTCGGAAAATTACGGCTATGTTGATAGTTACGAGAAAGTTCAAAGAATAATAAGCGATCACGAATTGGACACGACGACAAAGTATGCTTTATTCAAAGCTCCGGAGGATTTTGGTCGAAAAAGTAAGGCAATTACGGAGGATTTTGTATTTTAGCTAGCTTGTATCTGACACTACACAGTATGACCCGAGTACCGGCGAGGTTAAAAATTACGTATATATACATGCTGCCGTCACGAAGAGCGATTCCGAATTCTTTCAGGTCCCTTTGGTAGTTTTCACGGGTTGGGTAATTTTTTTTCTTCCACACAGTTCAGTTGCCAGTTTTACGGAACTAAAAAGACCGGAAAAAGACTGAGCTGGGAATGTGACATTATTTCCTGACTTGAAAATGCAAAGAAAATGTCACGTCACGACGGCCACTAATTACCACCGTTTTCGTTGATACGCGACTTTCGGAAACAAAACACCCGAGGAAACGTTTCCAAAATTTCCGACAATCATACATGTTATCGACAGATCGGATCGAAATCCACCAATCACAGCCCGCTAGCATGACGTAAAGAAGGTCTGGGTGCTGAAGGTCACACTAGTGTCTGTGATTGGTGGATTTCGATCCGACCTGTCGATAACACGCAAGACTCAACTGACGGAAGTTTTGGAAACGTTTCCGCGGGTGTTTTGTTTTCCAAAGTCGCATATCAACGAAAACGGTGGTAAACCGTGTTTGACTGGTGGCAAATCCAGACTTCCGTCTAAGTTCGGCCCTTTCATAGGCCTAAAAGGGATTTGCCGGGGAGGGGGGAGGGCAGGCTTCCCCAGACACCTTCTATAGGTCGACCACCGTGGACGACCTGAACAGCACAGTTTTAACAGCTTTCAATTCGCAAAGCAATAGTGTTGCCACATGAACACCTAACTTATTTCCCTTTTTTCAGATGCTCGCGGAGAGTCTCATAAAATCTTCTGGGAAGAACCACAACCAGTCAAAGAACGAAGGGTAGAGTTTGACGGTGTTCCCTTTATGCTGTTGGGGACAGCTATGCATGACTGCCAACAGGGGAAGGACAATAACAGCGCTCTTAAAATGCGTAGTAAAAAAGAAAAGGAAATAGTAAAACACGCATATACTAATAGACTGAGTGATTTGATGGCTAAACTAGATAAACAGAAACACTGTACTGTTTAAATAGAAACACGATTTTTAATCAATAAGTATGGGTTATTGACCAAGTGTGAGGTCAAGATGGCTGGATATTGGCCAAGTTCTTTTTTTGCGTGTTTATGGACCGAGACGAAGTCGAGGTCCTTAAACTCGCAAAAAAAAAGAACGAGGCCAATATCCAGCCATCTTGACCGAACAAACTTGGTCAATAAAGGATTTATTATATGGCTTTTGGTGAAATTTTGCTTTCGGGATGCAGCGGGTAGTCCCGAGCGGGCAAGATGGGTCCATCTTGCCCGCTCGGGTAGCCGATCACAGCGCGCGATTTGGTTCATCTTGCCCGCTCACGGAGCTAGCCATATAATAAGTGTGGTTATTTTCCTGGGGCTGTTTTCTAAATGGTCGTAATGTAATTAAGCTAAGGTTAAACGCTGTGAATAACATCAGATATAGCTAGTTTAAAAGGATTTGCAGGTTATCCGTGTTTTCAGGTAGTAAATATATTAACCGTATCCTATAAAAATGTTTGGAGCAGTACCTCCCGTAGGTAGATGTGCGAAACGGTTGACCTCCAGTAGGTGGCTCCTGCTAGGTTACTAATATAATCACGGTGTTGGAAGGAGGGTAAAACCTTGAAACTATATCAGATATTGTTAGTTTATAGAAAAATAGCGATGATCTGTTTTGCAAGTACAAAATGTACGAAATGTACCTTGTATAAATGTTTGCGAAAGTACCTCCTGTAGGTAGATGTACGAAACATTTGACCTCCAGTAGGTGGATATTGCTTGGTTATTACTATAATCACTTTGTTGGAAGAGGTTAAAAGCTTGGAACTATATCAGATATTGCTAGTTTATATAAAAATGGTGATTATCTCTGTTTTCTGGTAGAAATTGAAGTGAAATGTACCTTGTCACGGTAAATCACTAAATGTTTGCGAAAGTACCTCCCGTAGGTAGATGTACGACACAGTTGACCTCCAAGCGGTGGATATTGCCGTGTAAACGTGTAATAAATGTTTGGGAAGAAATGAAAAGCTTGTTTAATACCTAATTAAAAACGTTATCTATTGTTCCGTTGAATGTAGGCCTAAATACCGTATGCAGATCGATATTTAGGTAGATATTATTGTCATTATATTATTGCCGCCGAATAATTAGTATTCCTGTTGTTATGAAAAAAGCACCCAATTGGATACAAATCACATGTGGAATATTTGCAAGATTAAGTTCTATATTTTTCATTTTGTTAACTCTAGACTACCGAAATATCTTGAGGTATAGACGTCTCTAACGACGGCGTCGATTCACTTCTTTCTCAGTTTAGATACCCTGGCGTGACTTCCTGTGACGGAAGTTTCGCAATATGCGACAAGTAAACGAAGATATTTACGAAGATGAGTTCCGACGATGACCTCCCGTAGCTCGATGTTAAAATGTTTCGACCCAGAAAATGGCGCCGGTACAGTGCTCGCCCGCAATGCATTTTGGTTGAGTGTGGTCCTTTAATTGTTTTATGTTTATGCCTGAAATTTCCAACCGGGTGGTTTTTGTAAATGGTAAGCACCCAAGCTGTCCCATATATATTAGGCGCGCGCGGAGCCCAAGTTTTACAGTCTCCGTCTCCGATTATGGCTCCTGGACAAATTAAAGACTAATGATGATAAATAAGACTGATTTTATTATTATCGGATCTAGAGATGAACTATTGAAACTTAATCCTTGTACCGTCCGTGTTGGCACAACATACATTAACAAATAAATGACTTCATTTTGCATGGATCGGAGAAACACTTAGCCCAAAAGCTAGTTTGCAGGTTTTCCATGAAAACGCATCAAGATACAAAAAAGGAAAGAAACATTCTAAAAATGCTAAAAATTCAACTATTTACAAGAATTCATTACTTAGCTCTTATTAACCGAGCAAGAGGTCTGTATGGTAGAATCTTGACCGAGGTCGTAAGTACAGACCGAACGCAGTGAGGTCTGTACACGCGACCGAGGTCAAGATTCTCCCATAGACCGACTTAGCTCGGTTAATAAGATGTTTATTATATGGCAAAAACAAGAACAATTTAATTCGTTCAAGTAATTTGTTTGTATAACTGACATTTTGCTTGTGAACGGCGATGAGCCGAATTTAATTCTTCGAAAGTTTGCTTGTCCTCTTTACTTTTTTTCTCATCAGCTCTTCGGCACTTACAGGAATATACATTTCCTGATGAAAACAGTCAATGATTTTGCGTTTTAGCTTGCAACTTTTTCACTTCAAAACATTGGGGAGTTTAAGATAACCACGACGGTGACGGCAACGGGAACGTCGCTAAACAAAAGGTTTAATGAGCTGGTCCCGGTTGTTCAAAGGCTGGATAACGCTATCCACCGGACAAAGTGCAATCCAGCGGATAAGTGTTGCAAAAGAAACCACGCTATCCAGTCGATAGTGATTTATCATGTGGATAGCGTTATCCACTTTTCGAACAACCGGGGCCTGAACAATGCTGTGCATGTGCGTTATAAATCTTTGTACATTTCTTTGCTGTCCTCTACAAACTAACAACGTGAAATGACCAATTCCGCGTTTCCTGAAGAAAGTGAACTACCACGGCTAATGTTTTGAAATTCTTTTTCAAATTTATTGCGTTGTCCCAGATTCAGTTTCGTGATAGCTTTGACAGTGATAGACAAAGTAGATGACTTAAGAGTATCCCGAGATTCGTAGGTAAAATGTTCATTTTTAAATGGACGTTGTCTTGCCGGATAAGATGGGAAAATCTAGACCGTGGTCAATATCCATTTCAGCCAATCAAATTCGTGAATTTCGTAGTTCCCAGTCCTTGTGAGACAGAGCCATATAATAAAATGAGATATAAAACTTACTACCAGATTAAAATCATCTAAAATTACAAAAGTTTAAAAATCAACATTTCGTACTAGTCTAATAAATTCCTTGGTGCCAGCCTTATCGTGAACCTTTTCTGGAAGTATATTCCATTGTTTCTGTTAAGAGATGCTAATTTTCATCATAACAAACACTTCCTATTATTAGAATTTAAAATTCAGTGAAGACAATGCAACCTTGCAAGTGTCGTGCCCCAAAATAGTAACGTAAAAGAGGTTAAGTTTAGGGCTGGAAATTGTATTCGTTTATTTAGTGATATCCGCTAAACAACGGTCTGTTGAACAAATTGACATCAATTTTTCATGCGTCTGTCTAGATGTTGATCACGAATTTCGTCATGACATTCTAAAAGAAGCTGTGTATCCACGAGGCGATAGCCGAGTGAATTCGCAGACCACTTTGACAATGTTATGACTAAATTCACTGTCAATAACAGGACAGACGCATTTAAAACTGACATCAATTTGATTTTTACGATAACAAATTGTTCAATTTTCCGCTTTCGTTCTTTGACACATCGCATAAATTATAAATTCATGTGTCTGCCCTTAGGGACACTGTAAGCTTGTGGTTTATTTATGTTTGCCAAATAAGCACCAACGCCATCCAACTCCTGAACTTGTCCATCACACGGAAGTCATCTTTGTTATTGAGACAAGCAAACAAGATCACTGATTAAAGTATAAAGTTCGATTTTTTTTTACCAAGTCCTGAGGCAGTCCACGTTCTTGTGGTCTAAAGTGAGTTTTCTCTGTTAAAAACAAATCATGACGAAAAGTGTTTTTTTTAATAAGTATAGGTAATCGTTTGAATGCGAGTGCAACTAAGGATTTACACAACTAGTGATAATGAAAATTCCCTCAAAATTGCACGAGCTTTTAGTTGAGTGCAATTTGAAAGAATTTTCATATAGTAAAGTGTAAATCTTTAATCCCTCAATTGCAAACTTTCATTCTATTACCCATTTATTATATGACTTGTGCGTGACTACATTTCCAAACATCAAGAAGAAAGTGGAAAATACAACGCGCAGCGGAGTATTTTTGACGAACCTCGAGGTGTTCGGAAATGTGATCAAAAACTTCTTAATTATTTGATATCATTTATCTTCTCCATCCAAACTACAGAGCCAAATTGAGAAACAAGGAGATTCCCATAGAGCGTCGCGGTCATGATTTGATTTTCTTGTACTTGCAATTGATAAATTGCTTATGAGTTTGAGAAGATCTCAGGGCAGATCCATGAAAACCACCACTAACAAAATAGAAAGTATTGCTTCAACTGCAATAGTGCGGTTGGCAAAAACGATGTTTATTTCCTGAACTGATTGAGTGACATCAAAATCCTCATTGAAATGTGATCATAAAAGGTCCTGGGAACGATTCTGATGTAGCGAGCTGTTATGGGCGGACTAAGAACGTTGTACACAATCGTGTCTCGGTCTGAGTTTGCATTAAAAATCTAAATACAAATTGAAAAAAGAGAGAAAGTACTTTTAGCTGGTAAAAAATATGACTTAATTAGGATCGATTAAAAAAAAAAACAGCGTTCTGGAAGACTAAATGTATACGAAACAATTTCCACGTAGCACCCGTACACCAAAGTTCCCCAAATGCGGAAACGCCCTTGAAAAACTAAACTATAGATTGCGCTAAACGTAACGTCTTTTAAAAAACAATAGTTTGCTGTAGTGATGACTGCGAGAGAAGTTGAACGCAGAACTATGATAGGGAGGGGGGGGGGGGTTCGGCGACTTTGGCGACAGTATTGAGCGAGCTTCCAGTTAGCAATTTCCATCTGAAAAAGCCCTTATGAAAGAGGTAAAGTCTTGACTTTGGTCATAGATTTGATTACACCTCAACAGGCCCGACAAAAGTTGCATCCGGGGTTTCTCCACCCTTTAAAAGCTGGACGGACAAAATGACTGCTGTGGCTAAATCATATAAAACTGTTTCCGAAAATTCAAATAAAATGTCCGTAAAAGTGGCAAAAACAATTTTCTCTGTATCTAGAAGGTACACTTAAGGGCAATTACCTTTTTGAATTTCTATAGATTTGTTTGTTTGTTTCTCTTCTAAAAATAGGCACGTTTTTGGAACCTGCCAGGGTTAGGAAGGTCTAAGTACCGTAAATGCCATCATGGGTGCCACAAAATATCGTAAAAAAAAAAACTTTGCAGGATCGACCTCAGCAGGTTTCCAGAGGGATGTACTAAGCAAGCGTGAGTAAGTTCGCATACCTTGTCGGCGCCATGTTCTTCATAACAATGGAAGGACGTGCCATCGCTGCTGTGCTCCACCTTGTAACTAGTCACCCATTGATCATAATCCTTCCTCCCCTGCGTCGCCAAATGTGTGACGTTTTTGCTGCTGCCCAGATCAGCTTGGAGCCACTGATTTTGATTATTGTCTCTTGCCCCCACGCTCCGCTCTTTCCATCACCAGCCTGAAAGTTCAATCTCCCTTGTATGGCAGCATTGTTGGAACTAACTCGGACGAAGCAGAAATCTGAAGATCGGAGATCGCGTGGCTTTCCATTCCAAGAGGATCCCGGCATTCTTCGTAAAAAAGACAGCAAAACAGTGAGTTAAATTATCAACGTACTGCCTTGTGAACAGTGTTGGTATGGCTTTAACCCTATTCAGACTGAGCTTTTGTCTTGACAGTGGGGAGGTTGGCTTTTGACACACTCGCCCTATAATTCCTATACCATTAAAGCTATTACAATGGAACTTGGATGATTTATACAAGCCGCCAAAACTGGCTATAGTGAAAACCGATAAACATAGCTAAAATATCTAAACAAAACAGTTAAAATGATATCTTTATTTTTTGTTTCTTGCGTCGAATAGTTATTTTATGCACGCTATGCTGCTATTTTTTTTTACCAAACATAAAAGACTTATCATTTCCAAAAATATATCACGGATCTCGACATTGAGAATTTGTATTAGAGAAAGTGCAATTTTATTACCTTTTATTATTCTATTTTAGTTCGTTAATCACAAGAATTGTAATGAAGAACAAATGAAATTTTAATTGTTTATGAATTACTCTTAGACTGTTTTATTTTATTAATCTGCTTGAAAATTAGCTTGTGCATGTTCACGGCTAGATGTGCCGAAACCCAGCAAATCGGGTGTTTAACGACTTTCGCGTGTTTATGGACTGTTTAATTTTAATAAATACATATTGATTTACCTGGACAACCATAGAGTTCCATCCTCATAGAAATATGATCGTGCCATGTCCATGGAACAACACGTATGTAACGTATTTTGATTGGCAGGCTTAGAGGGTGATATACAACGGTATTTTGGTCCGTGTTTGCTGTAAAAATCTAGGCAAAATAATAGAAAAATAAAGACACCCGAGTGGTTTAAATTTCTCGTGTTTTATGTACAATGTACTTCGGCTTTATTTTTTTTAATTAGAGCAGTTAAACAGACGACTGTCTCAGTGATGGTAATTAACTATATTAACTATGGATTTTCATCGTTAGCGCAAGGTTAAGTTCTTCCTTCAACATGCAAGTGAGCTTCAAATACATTCCCTCCAGTACTAGTTGTTAATTTGTTGTTAAAATTAGTCAAGTGTATCTCCTTTTAATCCTCATTTTCTTCCTTTTATTCCTTTTCGCAATATTTTCTCATGTCTTGAGAGAAAGTGTGATTCAGATCAGTCATAAAGGTTGTCGCTTCTCTTAACAACTCGAAATTACGATAAGTAACTAACTTTTTGAACATTCAACTCCTTCGAATATCCACTGCTCATCTAGTTCGGTCTGTCTTCCTGCGTTTGCACCTTATTTACTTGTCTTTTTCAATCTCTTGATCTTATGTTGTTCTGCACGTGAAAGACAGGGGAATAACTCGAAAACCGCAAGGTTAGTTTATTTTGCTGTCTCGACTTCTAACATATCTATTTCCTAAGTTATTGTAGTTTTTTTTTCAATTTTCTATGCAAATGTATTTTAAGTGTTTAGAGCAAATAAACCATTCTTGTTACTGGCCCATGAAGCCGTAACTAACCCCGATTTCTGTAGCATGAAGCAACTAGTACTATTTGGACTCCCTCCTGGATGAGATGCTAGTCCATCGCAGAATTACCCCCAGCATTAAATTCGACAATACCCATTTATACACCTGGGTGAAAGAAGGCACTGTGACAGTTAAGAGGCAGTCTCTGTAAGAGCGGACCGGTCGACCTGGCTTGAAAAATAGATTTCGCTCATTTCTTGTGTGCTGCAAGACATTAATGTGCTTATACTAAAGCAACATTATGTGCGATCAGATCTTTTAAATTTTTCGTGTTCTAGGAAATTTTTGGTTCACCCGAGTGGAGGAGGCTCGTGGCGGCCATTGCTGCCACCTAGATTTGACACATCACTAAAAAAAAGAACAAAGAAATCTGCACAAAACAAACACATCCGTTACTTAAATTGTCTTCAAAATGTGCCAAGCCGATTTTTATAAACATTCAGCTTGAACCAAGCATTCAGCGAGGCTTTAACGACACCCATATCGTACAAACCGATGAGACACGCAAAAATGAATCACTTTCAAATTGTAATTTTGAAAAACTGGGGCATCCATTTCCAGTCAAACCAACACAGCCTAAAAGTAGCTACACTAGAAAATTTCACTAAAGCTGCAAACTTTGCGGCATCTAGTTCCGTGGTAAAATTATATTTATGGCCTCGTGTTTTCCTCAATATTGAGAAGATTCATTATCATGATCATGAAGCATTGTGTTATCTTGTCCGACAGAGATATCTAAAATGGTGAGAAACTAACGGCGAAAGCGTTCGGCATGCAGTACATTTCAAATAAAAGAAACAAAGTCAGTTTTGAGTGCATGAATTTGACTCACATCTAGCTTTCGCCGCTTTCGATAGCTTGATGAGTGCTCGAACTTCACTCGATAATTCCAAATGAACTAGGCATCACAGACACCCAACGTAAGACTCGATTTAGTGTATAGATCTGCTTAAGGTACCACGGCTCTCAGTTGCTGGTGCTTGGCCTAGAAATACGATTAATCAAAAGCTTAGATGTTTTCCTACTCTGTGACCGTAATGCACCAGTTTACACCAGCAGATTTTTGTCCTTTCAAGTAAAAAAAGTGTCCTTCTATGTCACTGTTCACAGGAAAACATAATTTAACGCTTATTCGTTAAAGTGCCCATATCGTCAAAAAAAAAAAAATTTCCCATCTGATCCTATATTCCATGCAATGAACTTTGGCGAAAAAAAAATTCAATTTGGATAAAAAGCGATTTTTTCTATGAAGTTTTAAAAACCTAAAAATCCTATTTTATTGCGGTCTACCCGTATCGCTGATCACATCATCGACGTGCTCAGATTTGTGACGTAGATTAAGGAACACGTGACTTCAGGCTTGACTTATCTCGCTTGTTTTACTTCTGTAAATTTAGCTTCGCAGTCTATGCAAAATGCTCCTTTCCGGCATTTGGTATGAACTACTAAGTTTAATTTACAGAGGTAAAACAAGCGAAATAAGTCAGCCTGAAGTCACGTGTTCCTTAATCTACGTCACAACTCATTCCAAACCAGGGGAAGACTGGCGCGAATGGTGGACCAAATGGCGGCAAATTTGAACGTTTTTAAAACTTCTAAATAAGATTGCATTTTGTCCAAGTCGCATTTTTCTTTCGCAGAAGTTCATTGAGTGATATATAGAATCAGATAAACTAACGGATAACTAACGAATAGTTAACGGCCTTCAAAGCGTTCTAACGCTTTGTGCTAGCGTTCTAACGGCTAGCAAGTTTTGCCTAACGGCTCGTTAAAACGTTCTAACGCTTTGCCCTAACGCCGGTTTAGTAATTCTGCTTAACGGCTAATAAAAACGATCGGCAACCATTTAACGGCTGTGAAAAAAATCTACCGGATAACCGTGAAAGTGCCCTAACGCTTGCATCTGATGTCATCTGCTTGAGCGTTTGCAATTGACACTATTCATACTCTACAGCCAAAGAACAGTTTTGTAAATCGTTACTACAGAAAAAGGTCAATATCCCCACGAAAATTTAATGCCTACTAAATTCCGATCATACTGAGTAAGACGCTAGAAGGCGAAAAAGCCGAATCATACCTTCATACTGGATATTTATCACAAAAGTCACAAAAACATCCCGCCGCAATTGTTTTTTGGAACGAACTAATCGCGAATGCATTATTGATCGATTCGGTCGTGTCATACATACAGCACACAGTTTTGTCGAATCTCAAGCTAAATTACTAAATGCATACAATGAACCCGGAATTATCCCTGTCCGTTCGCTCCCTTTAATGCCCATTATCATGCATTTGCTCTGTAGCTTATGAATTCGAATTCAGGCCGAGACAATTAACTCACGTCTTCCAATACAAGGATTTCTTTCCTTATAACCGTTGCCGGGCCATTCTAACGTATGGCAAACAGTTACATTACCGTCTAACGGATGCTAATTTTTTCTAACGGCTCTGCGATGTTAGGCTTTCCGTTCATGACTCATGGGTCTACAATCAAGAAAATACTGAGTATACATCAAGCAATCTAGACAAAACGGAAGAAAACCATTACTGCCACATGACCTTCCACTGTGGTAGAACTGGACAAAAAAAAATACAGACCAAAACAGCAGTTCCTTATGTCTCGTCACTACAGTGAAATAAATGGATGAAAAAGGCAGCGAAACAATTTGGGAGCGGTAACGCTGAACCAAGTTTGACGTTTATTCGGTAACCTACGGAAACTTATTGTCTTAAATAGGGATTTCCTAGTTCTAGAAACACGCAGAATCAAATGCCTCGTGAGCAAGAAATAACATTTTCAAAGGCAGTTAAAATATGTGAAATGTAAGTGCCCAACCCGATATGTCTGACCTCAATAACAGCCGGTAAATAGTAAATAAAAGGACATGTTCTTTTACTTGAAACGACAAAAATTTGCTGGTGTATACTGGTGCATTATGGTCACAGAGTTCTAGGAAAACATCTAAGCTTTTGATTAATCGTATTTCTAGGCCAAGCACTAGCAACTGAGAGCCGCCGTACCTTAAGCAGATGTCAAACGTCGATTTCGCTGTTAGTTTCTCACCATTTTAGATATCTCTGTGGGACAAGATAAGACAATGCTTCATCATAATGAATCTTCTCAAAGTTGAGGAAAACACGAGGCCATAAATATAATTTTACCACGGAGATGCCGCAAAGCTTGTAGCTTTAAGGACATTTTTTAGTGTATCTACTTTTAGGCTGTGTTGGCTTGATGGGAATAGGATGCCCCACTTTTTCGTAATTACAATTTGAAAGTGACTCATTTTTGCGTGTCTCATCGGTCTGTACGATGTGGGTGTTGTTAAAGCCTCGCTGAATGCTTGGTTCAAGCTGAATGCTTATAAAAATCGGCTTGGCACATTTTGAAGGAAAGAAACCTTAAGCAGCAGGGCGGGAGGTGGTGGCGGGGACGGCACATTCGCCTAAAGGCTGAGGCTAGACCGGCTTCGCGTTTCACTCAGCAACTTCCCGCTAGCTCAGTTCAGAAAAGATATCACCTCGAAAATATCTTGAAAACAATCGTCGTTTGCAATAGCTAGAGACGAGCTGCTGGTTGCTTATGACGAGGAAACAATTAACGATGAAGAATTCGCCCTTTTATTGCAGAAAAACGTTTTAAGGAACTTTATCTTCCCGTATACGGGAAGAATTTGACACTACGAAGAACTTGACCTAAAACCATTGATCCTGTAGAATGTAAAGCTGAATTCGAGTGGAGAAAACTGTTCTTCGTTCTGTTGCTGAGGCTCCTGATCTCCGACACCGTATACTAAACTGGATCAGTGAAAACTAAAGCACAGAAGATATAAATGTAGGAGCTTACCGAATGGATTTCTTCGAGCTTGGGGTTTCTCTTTGAATTTGCCGACAAGCGGCTTGTGCTAGCGCATTTTTCTGCCTCGGGGATATTCATTGTAAAATTTCTCCTCAAAAAGCTTTCACAGTAAACCCGAGAAAGTCCAGAAAGGTACTTCTTTATGTGTCGTGAGAAAAAATGGTAAATCAAAGAAAAGGACTAAAAAGTCTGCAATGAACTTCAGTCAACGAATGGGCATGTACTAAAACCCGAAACGAAACGCCCAACGAACACCGAAACGAACAAAACGTCGACCGAAACGACCGAAAGGAGCAAAATTATAGGTAAATAAATGAAAACGTTTAAGAAATACGGCCTTGATCTCTGCACGTTACTATCGCAGCCTGATCTCGCACCTGCAATACGTGCGTGACATTATGGCATCACAAATTCTCACGGAACTGTAAAGATGAATGAGCACAAACACGCCGGGCACGAAAACACCGGGACAAAAGTGGATGGTTTTTTTTTTCATATTTGGAATGGTATTCTAGCTAAAACAAGAAATTTAATATTCTAAAAAGAAAAGGTTTCCTGGCCGTACAGTCCGGCACAGTTATCAAATTTGATAACCTGGACCAAAACAACTTATTAGCCAATCAAACTCCAAGTTTAAGTTCACGTGACACGTTATCATAGCAACCATCTCCTTTTCAATATGGCGGCTACTTGTGTGCGAAAACGTCTCCGCGCGGCTAAAAATTCAACATTTGATTTCGTTTTTTTTGTACGGTTAAACACAAGTAAGGTTTCGAATAGGAATAGATAGAGAAGTGGAAATTTTGCCCTGGGTAAATGAATAAGAGCCAGTCTTTATTCATAACAAATTGGAAAAGCTTGATCGCATTTCTATTGACGGAGAGCGTCGCGGCGAAAATAAACCTCGAGTGCTCGAATACGGTACGGAATTTTTTTATCCGATCGGAATTTTGTGAGCGGCAGTCGTTCAAAAAAAAAAAAAACAGAGAAAGAGCAAATTGAACTCCATAGAAGATATTTATATTCTTAAACATTAACAGGCGTTTTTGGAAGCGTTGTTTATGTCCTCTTCCTGGGCTCTCTCTCCCTCGGTATGTAGTATGAACTGTTGTAGGTACTACACTGTTGTAGGTACATCAGATCTCGATGCCCCTTCCACAAAGTACATGTACTCAAATAGCAGATTCCTTCTGTTGTCCTTCAGGATTCCATCCATATTCACGAGGTTTCTATAAAGAGCTGAACCGCCTAGGGAAACATGCTGGTCCTGGCTGTCTAACAAATACCTACAAATTATACACAAAGGAAAAAATATCAACAAGGGACAAACTTTAGTTGCCTCACAGCCAGCCAGCCACTCGGTTGGTCGGTCAGTTGGTCATTGGCAGTGACTTGATAAAATAATCATTCAAATAACCCGAACAAGAAGAAATCATTGCATTAAATTTGTTAGGAGTACATGTATGTTCAACTAAATAGATACATTCATTTTAGCAAGAGCATTGATACCCAACAAAGGTCAGGCAAGTAAACCAAATAAACAAATTATTAATTTAATTTGCTGTCTTTAAATTGTAGTGGTTAGATAACTGGTCGAAAAGTACAGTCAATACATCTTGACATGGGACTTGTTTACAGTGAATGGCAACAGGTGGATGAAAAAAAAGTTACATCTTGAGTTAAAGTGCCTATGAAGTAAAAAATAATTGCTGCTTATTTGAAAGGCTTTTCAAAGTAAAGAAGAATGGCGTTTTCCTTTTGGGAATATCTTCTTTATTTTTAGAGATATTTACGTTTTTGTATTATGCAAATGAGGAAAGTGATGACGTCATAGGTGGTTCCACTAAAACAGTACAACACTCAATCAAGAATATCTCCAGAAATATTGGAGCAGTGTTCTTCAAACTTGGCACCAGAAACGTACATCACAGAAGAACAAGAACGACACCTACTATGTTGTTGCGATGGCAACACTCTCGGCTCCAGTCTCTTTCTGTGAAAAACCAAATATCCCCGATTGCAATCTTTTAAAGTGGGACAGATGGTCTAGCTCGGCACACAAATGGTTCCCATATTGCCTTAACTATCCCCACTAGGTTGTTGTGAGTGGATGATCCTTGCTTAAGATAAAATCTGGAAATTTTAGTCTCAATTAAAACAGAACCAGCGGCATAACTGTTGTCATGGCAACAGCACGACAGGTGTCATTTGGCTTCTTTTGTGACGTACAGTCCTGATGCTAAGTTTGAAGAACACCGCTTTAATATTTCCAGAGATATTCTATATTGAGTGTTGTACCGTATTAGTGAAACCACCTATGACGTCATCACTTTACTCACAAAAACGTAAATATCTCTAAAACGAAAAAAGATATTCTAAAAAGAAAAACTCCATTCCTCTATACTTTAAAAGGCCTTTCAAATAAGCAGCAATCATTTTTTTACTTCATAGGCACTTAAAAAAGATGGCGAGCACAATTCAGATCAAACAGAAAATAGAGAAACTTAATAAAGTTAATGTTGACAAAATTACCAATGTACACAAACAGCTGAAAAATCAAAAGAAAGTACCTCCAAACTGGTGCATAAAAATATGACTTAAAGTGTCCATACCGCGAACAGGGTTTTTATAGTTATGGTAGCTCTATACTGTGTAAAAAGGTATTCTAAGAAAAAAAATTGGATTCTGAGATTTTAACGCCCTAAGATTGACCGTGAGTCAGTGCAGAATAGAGTCTGGGTTTCTGAATGGGTCGTGACGTCAAGTCAGGAATCACGCGATTCTTCTAGTTTAGGTAATTGTTGTTTCAGTAGTGGTGAGGAGTTTTGCTCGCCAAAAAACAAGCAAATTGAAGTTTGCGAAGCAATGCGGTCATCAAGCAAGCAAAATAAAAGCATAAAGCTTCGAGATATTCCTGAAGTGACGTCATTCGTCACCAATCTAACATTACGCGGTCATCTTCATTGGGCGTGGCCAAGGCGGGAAATTTAAAGCTTGATTTTATGCCAAAAAGCATCGGAATTCACTTCTTTGGGTTTGAAGACATTTTTAGATGTTATAGAGATGATGAAAACCTAAAATAACTTTTTGGCGGTATAGACACTTTAATGTTTGAAATGAAATCTCATAAGCAGATTGCCAATTATAATTAAGACAAAGAAGGTTGCAACCATTTAACCCAAATATTTAAAACACACTCCTATTAAGTACTTTCGTTAAACATTTTTAATCCAGCCAGAAGTTGTCTGTCTTTTGGAAATATCTATTACCCAATCTATTACTTTGCAATGCCAAGGTTTGGACTGCGAATCTTTATGGGGGTCTCCTGGCTTTCTGACGCCTCAGTTAGCTGAGGCACCACTACTAAACTTTTATATATCCATTCGTATTCCCAAAAACATGCTCAAGGTTGACTACAGCACAGTCCCAGAGGCCAGAGTGATATGCCCACCCACCTGGATAGGCGATTGGCCACAAGCATGCACATGGCATGTTTCAATGTTGACCAGCAAAGCAAAGATAATGCTCCACTTGCAGTGAAGAACCATTATATAACTAGGGTATCTAAAAGATAGTAATGCTGCGGCACATTCTGTTGATAATGACATATTTTACGGTAGTCATTGATCTATCTGCGCGTTCCAAGTCTTACATCATAACCTCAATTTCTTTAAGTCGTGTCAAGTTGTGGCGTGTAACTTTAAATCTGTCCTTGTATGGATCAACTTCACGCATCATGACGAATCGATGGCGAGGCGTGACAAGGGATCGAGACAATAAAGCACATACACATACACATACACACAGGATACACACCTTTCGATCGCCGGATATGTGAAACTGCTAAAACTTAAGTTTAAATTCATGTTTGGATGAAAAGGAATTGATCGTAGCATATATCAAATAAGCGTGTTCTACAGTTTCCGTTTGTTGGAGCGAGACTGCACATCGTTTTACAGGTAAATCAAAACAAAATTTCAGTGGAATCCACGCGAAAAGACTGTATGACATCCTCGTGTTGTTCGTGACGCAGATTTCCAAATTGCCTGCAAGAAAACAACAACGACACATTAAGACATATGACGCATCGCTGGTGATCGTGACAAAAGCACATGGCGATCTTAACTGTTTGGACATGAATTGATACACATCAACCTCCTCTTTACCAAATCCAAATAAACGAAAGACGTGGCATGGAAATTGTAAGAGTAGAAAGCTGACTTATAAATTCTGAACTGATACGCACATGTCTCTAGAATCGAATGTGACAGACTCTGATAAGGACCAGCTGTGAGGACGCGTCCGTGGCGATATGTGAAAATGCTGAAGTTTTAGCTTAAATTCATGTTTGGATGGAAACAAATCGATCGCAGCAGATATAAATTAGCGTGTTTTACGGTTCTCGTTTGTTGTAATTATTCTACAAGCTTAAGTACCGGCGATTTCTCTTCATTAAGAATTTGACGAAGGGTGCGAGACTGCTAGGAAATTGACGCACTAAGTTTTAAATTATTGTGTGACAATTAATGGAATTGTTCAGATAATTCTTAATTAACGACAACAGCAAGGGTTGTGAAAGCCAAGCACGATCTCGCTCACATCGCTTTACAGTCTTTACAGGTAAATTAAAGCAAACCATAGCCACTAACCTTTCTCAACTGCAATCCACGCGATAAAGAACGCCAGCACAACGGTGTCACAACCTCGTGTTGTTCGTGGTCAGGAGCAGTCGCGGCGCAATGCATTCTGGTAGAAGGCGCAATGCATTCTGGTAAAAAGCCGCAAAGCATTCTGGTAAAAAGTGATGAATTCGAGAATTCGTACTCCCTTTATATTCTTCTTAAATCCTGTTTATGTTGCTGCTCGCTCGCTACGCTCGCTGCGCAGCAATTACATGTTGTACACTCATTACAACTTCACGCCGCTTTAAGTGTGTCTTTCTGAAATGGCTTACACCGCTGGATGTTGTACCTTGAAGGCTCAGTTTATTCCTTTGGGCATTGCTTTCGGTAGCATGCGAAAGCGCTTCGAATAACTTCGGTTTTATTCGGTTTTTAAAAGGTGAGATATTTTGGAAGGAGACCTCAAAGAGACTTCAAAAGACTGGAACAATGCTGCAATTAAGGGACCATGGGCGAACTGACTTGTGAACGTATCCTTTTGTTCGCGACGTGTGAATGATCATGAAGTAATCCGAAGTAATCACCGCAGACATTTTATAGATTTGGCTTCTTCGCAACGTATTTTCAAATTTTGTAAGCTTAAGCTTGTGTATTTTTTAATACAGATCATATCGAGAGCTTTAAAAAGAGACCTTGAACGGGTTGGAGTGGTCACGGAACGCCAAAATTAGATTTTTTCGTAGAGCGGCGGCCATAGTTAATTTATGCGTGAACACGTTCCGATGCGTGGTGAATGCCTAGATCACTTAATGGATGGAACTTTCCTTTGACCAGAACTTTTTTTATTAGACGCTTTCGAGGAGCTCTAAGGAGAGATTTAATTGAGGATTCTTTTGTTTTTTGAAGCCGACTGAATGCTCGATTGAAAGCCGCCGGCAAGTTTTATTCGCAGCAGTATCGTGTTTCATGTTATTTGTTCCTCCCAGAATATGTATTTGATGACTTTTTCTTTCTTTGCTCAATAAAGAAAGTTCAATTTAAAATCCTTGATTTGTATTTTTTAATAAAAAGCTCAGGGAGGTTTATAATTTTCATTTATGTAGCCACGTTTACCCCGCGCGTAAGTGGAAATTCCGACAATTGTGTGTAACTTGTTAAGTTTTTGTATTTTTTTATATTTTTTCCAAAACACTCAGCAAGTGTTATAATTTTACTCCATGCAGCCACGTTTAGCCCCGCACGTAAGTGAAATTCCGACAATCGCGGCGTGTGACTTTTTATTTTACGATAAACAATCGAGGCTTTTTATCGTGTGTATATTTGTTTTGTTTTGATTCGAGTGAGTGCACTTCAAGAAAGTTACTTCTTTGTTATGTAAATACGACCATTGCGGGACGCTCTATAAAAAGCAAACATTAATTTGCGACTTCACTTTCCCACAACTTCTTGCTTGAATTGTGTGATCTGCTCGAGTTTGTTGCTTTTACGATGGAAGTGAATGTTGGCGATTCTGTCGAAGCTGTCGATCAGCTAGGCATCTGGGCGAAAGCCAAAGTTGTCCGCAAAGCGGACAACGCCGTTGTTGTAAATTTTCCTCCGTGGAAAGCCGAATGGGATCGGGAGATATGCGACCCTTCTGAAATCAGAGAAGAAACACCAGAAGAAACTCTGATCCCACGCTGTTTCTCGCATAAGAAGGTAAGAGCCACTGAATATGTGATTGTATTGAGGTACACACAGCGTGTTGATCTTCTTTCAGCTTTGTTTACATTTTTCCGACAAGAAATCTAACTTGTATGCTTACGTATTTTCTTTCCTTTCAGAACCTGAACCTGAAGAAACTATTTAAAGGTGACATTGTTTATGTGGACGGCAAAGAAGCGACGGTTTTGCAGTCAGATCCTATCAGGAAAGCGGTGAGTGTGAAGCCTCTACGACTTAATTCTCCCAACACTGATGTTAGATCTGATTGTGTTCAATACTTCAGGAAAAATGTTTTGTCTCATCACAGAAATAGTATATTTACGTGTTCAGTCATGTACTAAAATACACTCTTTCTTTTTTATAAGAATATCGTTTTTCTGGCCCAGGCTAAATATTCTGACTTACTTTTCTGCTGATTTTAGGCTGAAAATATTCTTGTCTTTCTTAAATTAGTTGCATGTAGTGCAGTTTTTTTTTAAGTTTGGTTGCTTAAGTTTTCCTGTTTAGAAAAAAGGAACAATTATAACAGCTGAGTTAAAAACATACAATTGTATTTTTTAAACAGATTTTGAGCACAAAATTATATCCTGTTGAAAATGTTAGCCTAAGGCCTGGTTTAAATCAGTGTCGCATTTTACATGCGCTGAACTAAATACTTATTTTAGTCGACTCAAATGAATGCGTTCGGCTGATTTGATTTAAACGTCGCATTGTTTTCCCGAATTAAATTGCTGAGCGTGAGTGACGTGTTTTTAATTCCCATTTGAGCAAACAAATTATTTAATATGCACATGTAAAATGCAGCGTTTAAATCAACTGTCGAACTTCAGTCGCACAGTCGACTGGATCAGTTGAATATTCGACTGACTCGCATCGAACTGAAATATGTTGCATTTGATTGATTTAGACGTCGCATTTTACATGCACTTAATTTGGCAATTCGATTCGGCCCATGTAAAATGCGATTTTTAAACCGGGCTTAAGGTTTATTCTAACAATATTAAAATTTCACAGATTTGAACCTCAATATTCTTATAAAATATATTCTTATAAAAAAGAAGGAGTTTACTATTATGAAATAAAATGTGTCTTACAGTGCATTTACTGAAACCGGGGCCACCCAGACAATGAAAACCAATCAGAAGGCAGAACTGAAACAATAGATTCCAACATTTTCAAATCCAGCCAAGCAAATGTCCAGTGCAAACAATGAAATCTCAAATTGTTCATTGACCGGTGATGTTTACGCAACTATGGTGTCGGTTAAATGTCCAGCTGAAACCGGTAAATAATACTTTTACGTGCTTACATCTTTAGGAATAATTATATGCTTCACTCAGTTTATTTTAGGTCATTGGTTGATTTAGGAAACAAAAGCTGTGCAAGATTGTCACTTGTAAATATATATCGTCAGAGTGCCAAACGTATTTCCAACAAAGAATTCAGGTTAAGAGTCATTTTCTATGAAGTGAGCTTTTCAATTTTCTGCTCGAAGTTTGGTTTTGGCTCCTTTCATCCCGGGTTTCATTTTGTACATGAAAATAATCCCTTCCCAATTCGTGCATTTTGATCTGCACACATCAAGTGAAACGAAACTGCTCACAAACCATTTGAAGGGCTTCTTCAGACCGTCGCGACAACTGATTCAACTCGCACTCTGGCAATGTAATTACGAGTGGCGCCCTTATACAACCCTTGTTTTCTAAATCAACCAATGACCTAAAATAAACTGAGTTCAGTGTATAATTATTCTTAAAGCCGTAAGCACATGAAAGTATC